>OY998176.1:192129987-192179987 GCA_963921935.1 Galeruca laticollis | reverse complement strand
TTTTATTATATATTTATTATTAATGATTGTATGGGCGCCAGAATTCGTTCGCTTTCTGCGAATTCCCAATTCAAAGATACTACACAAATTAGAAAATATTATAAATTTGTTTAATTTTTAACACTGTATCTCAGGGATGAGATTCGGCACTTGGCGATTGTCAGCAACAGGAAACTGTAGGTAAGATATCAAAGAAACGCAAGACGAACATAGACAAATGATTTTAATTGAACATATTTATGTAAATAACGAAATTATTATGAGTTAAAAAGTTTATAATTCATATCAAACTCAATAGAAAATTATTTACGGAAATATTCGTACAAAAACGCTTTTAATAAATTATTGATATTATTGAATTCCAACGTATCAAGTAAGTTTCGCTTGATTACTTATTATTAAAAGTTCTGAATGCATTCACAACGACTCAACCTCTACTCTCGCTATTGTTAACCTTGGCGTCGTGTGTTGTGGTACTCTGTGATGATTATTATTTAGTTTACAAAATGGAAGGAAAAAGCAAAGTGTTTGGGATGTATCATGATAATTTAATGTAAGAATTTGGTGAGTATTAATCTTTTTAATATGTGTTTAGTGTTCTGTGTCCGATATTTAGTAGAGATTGAATATCTAATACTAATATTTTCACTAATTAATAGATATCAAACAAAATAACCTAACATATAAATATATCAAAAATGTTTTATAGGAGAAATACACTATATACATGAGTAATAGAGTTTATGGTTGGTTCTTCTTGACCCTGAATGTGGTGCATCGGAGAAAAAACGATCGCCTATGATCGAATAAGCGAAATTCAGATGTGGAAAATGATGTGATGTGAAATATTTCATCAGTAGAAATATCTTATCCACAACAAGATATGCGAATAGTTATCGAAGATTATATTAATAAAGGTAATTGTTCATCTTACCATATCTAGACGCTATCACCAATTTTGCACTTATTTATTTACATACGAGTGATAAATTTTTGTTAGTTTATTGTTCAAAACTTCACTAAACACTTTGGTTAACTTTTTACTTCATATATTTTAAATTATTATAGTTTTTTATGAAAATTTGGAGAAAATAAATTCAACACGTCCTCCATTTATCAAATTTACACCGCGTCTCTCAAGCTCAAAATCAACAACCTTCCAATGTTTTTTTACTTTTGTTTTTCATCGTTCTTTTGTTGGTAAATAAACATCGTTGTTATTGAATCAAAGTATCTGTTTCTGCGTTATAGTAGACAAATTCACTTTGTTTTTATGCACTTCCACTGTCACTCCGAAATACTCTATTCGAACTAATAACAGAACATTATTTCGCGTTGATATTTGACCTTGAAGTTTTATACAAATAATTGAATAGTTTATGCAATATACAGGGTTTCTGAAAGTGTCTACAAAATATTAGATTATAATAATTGAATTTTATTTCAAAATTCATGTGATATCATATACAGTGATGATCATAGTTATGTATACAATTTATGTTTGACGTAATTTACTTGTTACTATTGTATTTTCAATATCTTGAATTATACTTCAAAGGAAAATAGTTACAAAATTAAATAGTAATCTTCTATATAATTTTATCAATTGTATTCGATTTGTAAATATTTCTTGTCATATTTAAGCTATGTTTTTTATGGATTATTTCCTTTTATCGAATATTCACTACTATTATTACTTAGATTCACATTTCTGAGTGATGTTAATGATTCAACATGACCTAGTAGATATATTTCACTTTAACATTCCCTAAAATTCTATAGAATTATTCTTGATTCGACAAGAATATTCTATAGAAGTTTACCTTGATTTTTCTCTTTGATTTCATAATTATATATTACTTCTTTAATTAATTCCCCAGTTTAATTCTTTCTTAATTTCATGAAGAAGTCTTTAAATTCTCATAATTAACTTATGCTTAGTCTATTAATAAATTTTAATTCCACTATTTCTAATTCTTAGTTAAGATTGACTAAATTAAATTAATTTATACTTGATTACATAAATAATATTTCTAATTCTATTGTTTCTTAGATTTTAGTTACGACTGGTTGGTGTTAAATCGATGCAGCTGGTTTATATGAAAAACTCCACGTTCTCGATGAGTGTCAGGATGTATCAACTTATAACTATTTATACCATGACTGGTTTCTACTAAATAAGGACCTTCATAAGGTAACTGTAACTTAGAACATATTCCTTTTTTTATGATTAGGTACTCTTAATGCTTTTATTATTACCAAGTCACCCTTTTTAAATGTTTACTTCCCCATTAATCTTGAATCCTACATACTTCCTGCTTTCCGGATGTAGTGGTATCAGCCAGAAGCTGTGCTTCAAATCTAGCTTAGAAAAAACTTTAACTTTACGTATCTTTCCTAATATCGATTCGATAGTTAAAGGCGATTCATACTCGGGCATTGTACATTTATTTAAATTTCGTGCATCAAGGCAAATCCTTAAATCTCCATCCTTCTTCTTCACTATAACAACTGGATTGATATACGAGGTGGTACTATGTTCTATAATTCTATCTTCTAATAATTTATTTACAGTTTTCTTTACATCTTCTTGATATTTGTAGGGTATCGGATAACTTCGCTGTTGGAATTGTTGATTTTCTTTCATTTCAATTTTATGTACATAATTTCTTGCAATTCGAGATTCCTCATTAATTAAATTCCTATGTCCTCTCAACATCTCCATTACTTCATTTTTCCATTCTATTTTCCCATCTATATCCAAATTCCATTCCGGCATATTATTATTTATGTCTCCATTGCCATCCAGCATCATATCTCCACTCATTTTTCCTTCCTGCCTATAATCATATCTCTTCTCCATATCATCTTCAAATTTCTTATTATAATTAATACATTTATCTACTTCTTCTACTGACTCTTCATTCTTCCTCGAATTATCATTTTTCTCTTCATAATTAAAATCAACTTTCTCTTTATTAAAGATTATGTACATTTCTTCATAATTAATAATTGCTTTGTTTTCATATAAGATGTCCGATCCTAACAATAGTTCGCATTCCATATTTTCCACCACTAATAGTTGTACCATAGTTTCTCGTTCTTTTAATCTTAATGCTACAGTTATCGTAGTATTTGAAGTTGTTAGTTTTCTTTGATTTATGCCGATTAAATTTATTTTTGGCACCTTGACGAAATTTTCTTTTGATATTATCAAATCATTTACAAATTTATTATTTATTAAAGATATTTCTGACCCGGTATCGATTAATATTTTTATGCTAGTGCCTTCTATCGTTCCGTATATATAAATAATGTTTCATTGTTTTGTTCTAGCTGGTCCTGTACCTTTAGAAATTCGCGTGGGTGAACATAGCTGCACCAACTTAACTTACCATATTCACCCTCTAGTGGAAAAACTGTTGTTCCGTACCAGAAGATGACACGGGAACCACAACATTATCATCATTATGATTATTGCTATTTGTATTAGTTCGATTGAAGTCTGTATTACGATTAGTTGTGTTTCTTTCTAGGCTGTTCGTCCTGTTAGTTCTTGTGTCACGTCTTATAATATTCGTCCTTCTTATGTCTCCGTCAGAGTTTCTTCTTTCTCTTCTATTATAATTATTATTTTGTTGTTGTCTCCTATCTGGATAATTTGTGTACCTGTTATTGTTATTATTTGTCCTATCGTTATTTCTGTCATATCGTCTATCATTGTTATTATTGTTATTTGTGTTGTTGTAATAGTGATTATTATTTTGTCTATGATTGTTATTTCTATTAAAGTCTCGTCTATCGTTGACGTTTCTGTAATAGTCATCATAGTCACGTCTATTGTTGTTGTGCACCGTTCTCTGTACTCGGTTCAAATAGTCTAGTAAAGATTGGAAATTTGTAATATTTTGTATTGCTATACCTTGAGTAATATTGTCATTAAAATGTCTAGATAAGAATATTATTATTTCTTGCTCAGAAATTACTGGCTCTAAATATTGTGCCTGGGAAAATAAAGACAAAGTATAACTACTCATGTTGTTGCTTCTTCTACTATCAAATTTTCCAAAATATAACTTTTCCCTAACATAGCCTTGTTCTGTTTCCCCCCAGTATTGTTTCAAAAAGTTACTTTCAAAATCGTTGAAATTATTTATATTTACATCATTACATGTGAACCAAAGTAATGTTTGACCCTGCAAATGAGATCTAATTGTCTCTTTCAAATCTTCTATCTCTTTGATACCTTTTAATTTATTTTTAAGATATCTCAAGAAAATTTTTGGATGCATTTTTCTCGTATCCCCATCAAATTTAAGATTATTTTCCCCATGGTTATAGACGTAATTTACCCCTTGAGTATTGATGCTTGGATTCGTCTTGTTTTTTATGGTTTCAAATTCTTTTTCTAATTCCATTATTTTCTTCTTAGAGTCTTCTTTAATTTCCCTCTCCAATTTTGTAGAATCTTGTGCATTCCTATCTTCCTTGATTTGTTTTAACTTCTTGTCCATTTCCCATATTAGTTCTTTCTGAGTCTTTAAATTCATCTCCTCCGCAATCGATAAATTCAACTGGATGCCTTGTTCTACATCATCTATCCTGGCATTGGTTTTCATGATGTTTCTCTCCATTTTGTCTATCTGTTCCTTTCCGTCTTCTCGTAGTTTATTTCCCATGTCTTCTATCTCTTGCTTCCGGATGGTGCCTTCTTGTATTAAATGTCCATATAGTTTATTCATTTTCTCTTCCTGTTCTTTTTTATGTTCTTCGAACTGTTTCTTCATTTCCACCATATGTTCTGAAAATGTTTCTTCTTGTTTGTCTAATCTTCTATTGGTTTCTTCTTTTATCTCGTCCTTCGTACCTTTTATTTCATCTTTTGTGTTTTTTATTATATCTTCTTTGGTGTTTTTGATGTCTTCTTTGGCGCTTTTGATGTCAGCCATTATTATTTTCATCATGTCCAATAGTTGTTCATTTTCATTTGGTTTTGGTTTTGTATAGTGGTGAACTTCTTCTACCATACTATCTCCTTTTTCCAGTTCCGCTGCTTCTTCAGCTTGAATGGCCATCATCAATCGTTCCCTCAGTGTTTGTTTGTTTCCCTTCGTGTCCATGTTCCTAGATTTCAAAAGTTCCTTCAAGTCTTCTACTGTCAGTTCGTCGATGTTTATTGTTTTGTCTGCCATTGTAGTTTGCAAAATTTCCTTTAGATATCTCAAAAATATTATAACCTGTTCCTGTTACTAGTTTGTTGAACGAGCGTTATTCCGGTCGTTTAACAATCGCCATACGTTGGGCTTGCCATTTTATTGTGTATTTTATAAATAATGCCTCTACATTAGGAGCTATTTTATTATATATTTTTAATTAATTTTATTATATATTTATTATTATTGATTGTATGGGCGCCAGAATTGGTTCGCTTTCTGCGAATTCCCAATTCAAAGATACTACACAAATTAGAAAATATTATAAATTTGTTTAATTTTTAACACTGTATCTCAGGGATGAGATTCGGCACTTGGCGATTGTCAGCAACAGGAAACTGTAGGTAAGATATCAAAGAAACGCAAGACGAACATAGACAAATGATTTTAATTGAACATATTTATGTAAATAACGAAATTATTATGAGTTAAAAAGTTTATAATTCATATCAAACTCAATAGAAAATTATTTACGGAAATATTCGTACAAAAACGCTTTTAATAAATTATTGATATTATTGAATTCCAACGTATCAAGTAAGTTTCGCTTGATTACTTATTATTAAAAGTTCTGAATGCATTCACAACGACTCAACCTCTACTCTCGCTATTGTTAACCTTGGCGTCGTGTGTTGTGGTACTCTGTGATGATTATTATTTAGTTTACAAAATGGAAGGAAAAAGCACAGTGTTTGGGATGTATCATGATAATTTAATGTAAGAATTTGGTGAGTATTAATCTTTTTAATATGTGTTTAGTGTTCTGTGTCCGATATTTAGTAGAGATTGAATATCTAATACTAATATTTTTACTAATTAATAGATATCAAACAAAATAACCTAACATATAAATATATCAAAAATGTTTTATAGGAGAAATACACTATATACATGAGTAATAGAGTTTATGGTTGGTTCTTCTTGACCCTGAATGTGGTGCATCGGAGAAAAAACGATCGCCTATGATCGAATAAGCGAAATTCAGATGTGGAAAATGATGTGATGTGAATTATTTCATCAGTAGAAATATCTTATCCACAACAAGATATGCGAATAGTTATCGAAGATTATATTAATAAAGGTAATTGTTCATCTTACCATATCTAGACGCTATCACCAATTTTGCACTTATTTATTTACATACGAGTGATAAATTTTTGTTAGTTTATTGTTCAAAACTTCACTAAACACTTTGGTTAACTTTTTACTTCATATATTTTAAATTATTATAGTTTTTTATGAAAATTTGGAGAAAATAAATTCAACACGTCCTCCATTTATCAAATTTACACCGCGTCTCTCAAGCTCAAAATCAACAACCTTCCAATGTTTTTTTACTTTTGTTTTTCATCGTTCTTTTGTTGGTAAATAAACATCGTTGTTATTGAATCAAAGTATCTGTTTCTGCGTTATAGTAGACAAATTCACTTTGTTTTTATGCACTTCCACTGTCACTCCGAAATACTCTATTCGAACTAATAACAGAACATTATTTCGCGTTGATATTTGACCTTGAAGTTTTATACAAATAATTGAATAGTTTATGCAATATACAGGGTTTCTGAAAGTGTCTACAAAATATTAGATTATAATAATTGAATTTTATTTCAAAATTCATGTGATATCATATACAGTGATGATCATAGTTATGTATACAATTTATGTTTGACGTAATTTACTTGTTACTATTGTATTTTCAATATCTTGAATTATACTTTAAAGGAAAATAGTTACAAAATTAAATAGTAATCTTCTATATAATTTTATCAATTGTATTCGATTTGTAAATATTTCTTGTCATATTTAATATGTTTTTTATGGATTATTTCCTTTTATCGAATATTCACTACTATTATTACTTAGATTCACATTTCTGAGTGATGTTAATGATTCAACATGACCTAGTAGATATATTTCACTTTAATATATATATATATATATATATATATATATATATATATATATATATTAACATAGAGTAAAACAACACCCTGTATACCGAACATAAATTAAAAAAACTACTTATTTCAAGAAATAAAAATTTTTGAAATTTCATTTTTTTTTAAAGATTATCTAAAAAAGGAGACAATCTGTACCATGTACTATTCAATAGAGAAAGCATCTAACTGTATAATTTAAAATAAGATTTGAAAGAACATTTGTGAAATGAATTAACAAAATCTCTATAAACCTACAAGACGGAATATTAGAACGTTGTTACATATACAAATGGAAATGATAATCCTTTATTTTTATTGTCAAGGTAAATAAATAGTGAGATTCTTTTTAAAATGAATATAAGGGGTTTGAAGGACATGTAAATAAGATTTTATAAATATTTAAAAACATTTCGATATAAGAAGTAAACTGAAAAACATTAATTCTATGGAATGTGACATTTATTGAACGGTTTGACATTATGAACACATATTTTGTAAATTTGAAAATGTCATTTTGTAAACTAAATGAAATATAATTTAAGAGACACAATATGAGTTAAAATCATTAAAGAACCTTAAAACAAAGCGTTTTCAATTGATAGATGGACAATTCACTATTTGAAATGAAATCTATAAAGAAAAGTTTTGATAACCAAATCTGATTGGTGGAATGTATTCAACAAATTTTTAATCTGCGACAAGTAGTTGTTAATAATAAAAAAATTGAAGGAGAAAAGTTTGTTGATTATACAGACTATTGACTAGGGAAAATTTTTTTTTTGGGTGGTAGAAAATTTGAGAAGCAGCAAAATTTTGGGAATTAAGAAAACTTTTCGAAAAATAAGATATTTGGCATCAAAATTCAGAAAAGAGAGATACATTGTACTTATGATATGGTAGATTATATATTTAAACAAGCAGATGTAGAAACTAAGAAACAATTTGGTAATTATGTTTGAATACTAACCGTATAATTGACATATAATACTTGATTAATATTTGTATGGTGGAATGGATATATCCACCATACCTTTTAGAAAGCTTTTGATTATGTAATTGGACTGAAATGTATTGATGTGGACGGGACATAGCATTGATTCCTGATTTTGTGTAAGCTGGACCAGTGATGTGACAATTTCCAGAAGGTAACCTAAAATAAAGTAAAGGATAATTGAAATGAATTACTATACAGGAATAAGGTATTTAGACTATTTTCATTATACATAAAAAAGGTTGAATAAAACTTACCAATTTAGTGAAAAAAATTGAACTTTGGTATTAAACAAACATTTACAACCATTGTGTTTCGCCATTTTGATATAATAATCGTTTATATAGAAGTTTCAGTATTATAAGATTTGTATTAAATGTTGCCTATTTTAGATTTGTATATAGAGATAATTTTTTCATGTGAGAACGTGATTTTGTTTGAATGAGTGGTCATAATAGATAGTAGGTTTTTTATTAATTTGTGTCTTGTAAAAGAACAATGTATTTGTCTATTCAAAATATTAAATAACGTTCTTTCTAGTTTGAAGAACATTGTAAATTTGTTTTTGATACATTTTATTTCTTTGTGGTGATGGCTCCATCTAGTTTGAACCGTTGGTAGTTTAAACTGACATCTGTGAATAATAAAAAGGTTCAACTTGAAACACAGGACCGTCTTAAGAATTTATTACGTATTATTAAACAAGCAAGTACATTTTTATTAACAAAATTTTTAAGAAGACAGAGATATTTAATCAAATCTAGGCGCTCATATTATAAATTGAATTTTTGTTTCTCCATACCTGAACCCTACTCTGAGGTTAAAGAGTTTCTCATGTTTTAAGTATAACCATTTTAGTAATAAAATTTTAAATTTTTACAATATACCGGGCAAATCAAAACTAAATGTAAATTAAAAGAATAATAACTAGAAATCATTCTTTCTCTTCCCGTTCTATCCAGTTTAACATGTCACCGCAACGTGGGGCTATTATAGAAATTTTGTAAGTAATAATAAAAAGCATTGAAATAATTTTTTTTTGACTTTATTAAAAGAATTTAAATACATAAAATGGAACGGAAAATGACATTAAGAGACGGAAAGCAGGTAGGAGTTGAAAGTAGGTATGATGAAGGAAGAGAAGAAAGGAGCAATGGTAGAGGAGATTTTCAAGTACAATACTTAGAACAAGGGAGAGAACATTCACAGGAAGATAATGCAGAACAAGGACAGTAGGAAGATTTACCATTGTCAGAAGAAACAGGACAAGAGGATAGACAAGAGTCTAAAAAACAAACAGATGAAAAGAAAGAGGAAACGGACATGATGAGTATGTTTAAAATGATGATGGGAGAAATGAAAGTAATGAATGAAGATATGAGGAGAGATATAAGAAAAGATTTGAATACAAAATTGGATCAAAATAAAGGAGATATGAGGAGAGATATTAGGGGAGATATGAATAAAAATAAGGAAGAATTAAAACAAGAAATGAATATAAAAATGGACCAAAATAGGGAAGAAATGAAACAGGATTTGAATACAAAATTGGACCAAAATAGAGAAGAAATGAAAGAAATAAATATAAAGATGGACCAGAATAAGGAAGAAATAAAACAAACTAAGGATCTAATAATAAAATTGATGGAAGAAAAATTGGGACATGTTGAGAAGAAATTGGAAGAATCAAACGAATATATGGAAAACAAATTAGAATACACTAAACAAGAAATAAGAGGAGAAGTGATTGGAAGGATCACGGAAATAGAAAATCTACAGATTAACAGAATTAAGGAAATAGAGGAGAAGGAAAAGGATTTCAAAGGAGAAATTCAAAAAGAAGTTAAGGAAATCAAAATGGGATTTCAAGACACCCAAGAACGAATGGGAAATCTAGAAGGAAAATGGGACAGAACTTTAACTGAATTTCAACAAAATGTTAAAGAAGCATGTAAAGAGAAGCAGAAACTAGAGGAGGTGAAAACTGAAAAGAAGATTTGGGAAATACAAAAGGAAATAGAACTTATCAAAAGTAAAATAGAACAAACTGGAAGTAGAATTTTCAAGGGAGAACAATCAAAAGAAACGATGGAAATGACCAGAAAACTAGAAGACATGGATGAGAGACTATTTTATTTACAACAAAAACATGACCAAAGAGAAGATAGGAATTTTCATGAAGTAAGAAATGGAGTGATGGAAACAAAGATAATAAACAATTATATTGGAAACAGAGGGGAACATAAATTTGAAGGAGACAATAGGAAAATACACCCAAAAGTGTTCATTAAAATTCTAAAGAATAAAATTAAAAACATGCAAAATAGAGAAGACATAAAAGAAATGATAAGAGAGAACTTAGACAATCATGCATTAGTATGGTATACAAGTAAAGAAGACGATTTCAACAATTTTGAAGATTTTGAAGAACAGTTCATAAGATATTTCTGGGGAAATAGTGCTCAAGCAAGAGTAAGAGAAAAACTCTACTCAGGAAAATATGAGACAGGAAGAGGAAAAAGCATGAATGATTATGCTATGACAGTATTCATGAATGCGAAATTCCTAGACCCACCCATACCAGAAGAGGAAATAATAATGTTTATATCTAGACATTTTAAATGTGAAATAACAGAGACAATCACTATTCAGAATGTTAAAAATATAGAACAACTTAGTAGTTATTTACAACGATTAGAGAGAAATAGAGTGGACAATAACAACTATAACAGAAATAAAAACAACAATAATAGTAACAATTTTAACAGAAATAATCAACATAATAACAATAATAACAATTTTAATAGAAACAATCAATATAATAACAACGATAACTATAATTATGATGATAATACAAATAATCAAATTAATAGAAGAAATAATTATGAACAAAATTTTAATAGAACTAATAATATGAATAATAGAAATTATAACAATGGATATAATAACAGAAACAATAATAATAACAATAATTCAGGAAATAACAACAATTATAATAGAAATTTTAACAATCAAAATAATTATAACAGAAATTTTAGATATAATAATAACAACAATAACAATTATCGAGAGCAGAATTATAGAGAACAAAATAATAGAGGTGGGCAATATGATAACGGACAAAGAGAAGAAATTAGAGAACAAAGGAAAGACTATAGGGAGGAAGATAGAGGAAATGGAAATGGAGCACAAAGAAGAGTAAACAATATCCAAAGAAGAGAAGAGAGAGTGATATCGGTAGAACCGGAAATTATTACTGAACAAGAGCCCGACCAAAATTTTGGATCGAGCACATACCAAATGTAAGAAATATCATCTGTACATATGAACATCCAAGGGAATACATTAAATTTGGGGAAGATTTGGAATTAAAAGAAATAACGGGATTAATAAAAATTAAAGGAAAATTAAATGGGAAACAAGTTAAAATATTAATAGATACAGGTTCGGAAGCGTCCATAATAAAAACAAAATTGATAGAAGAAAATATTAAAAATTATGAAAACAAGCTAGTCAAGATACCGAAAACTACATTAATAGGAGCAAATGGAAAGAAATTGTGTGAAGTTAGCAGATCTATAATACAAAGCATTGAATTAAAGTATGGGAAAGAAGTTGAGATGCAATTATTGCTAGTGGACAATTTAGAAACAGACATAGTTATAGGAATAGATGAATTAACGAAATATAAAGCAAGAATTGATTTTGAAAAGATGGAGATAGAATTAAATGGTAATAAGATTGAATTTGAAAAAGAAAATATGGAAGAATTAGAATTTGAAGAGGATAATAGGCAGTTATGGAATATAGAAAAGAATGGAAATATGGAATTATTGGCAATTGAAGAGGATAATAGGAAGTTATGGATTATAAAAAGGAGTGGAAATATGGACGAATTGGAAATTGGAGAGGATAATAGGCAGTTATGGAATATAGAAAGGAATATAATTATGGAGGAATTGGTATTAGTGTGTGGAAATAAAGAATATGAAGAGAAAGTGAAGAATTTGATTATGAAGTATGAAGGATTGATTAAAAAGGAGATGAGAATGGCAAATAATTATGTACATAAGATAGAAGTTAGAGGAATAGAAAATTTCAGAATAAGAACATATCCCATACCTTATAAATATAGAAAAGAAGTTGATTCAGAGATACAAAATATGTTAAAAGACGGTATTATAGAGAGATGTAACACAAGATATGTAAACCCTATTGTGGTCGTAAAGAAGGCAAATGGTGAATTAAGATTATGCCTAGATGCAAGAAATATTAATCAATACACTGTACCACAATACGAGGCTCCGATGAATGTGGAAGCAATTTTTGGGCGCATTACGAATACTAAAATATTTTCTAAAATTGATTTAAAACACAGTTTTTGGCTGATTCCTTTGGATGAAGATAGTAGAGATTACACAGGCTTCTCTATTGATGGTGTGTTGTACAGATTTTGTGTAGCTCCATATGGTATACAAAGTGCTTGTTCGGCCTTGGTTAGAGCATTACACCAAATACTAAATAAATTTGAAGACTTTGCACTTCATTATATCGATGATATATTAATCTTCTCTAATGATGAAGAAGAACACCTAAAACACATTGAAATTATTTTAAAAGAATTAGATAGAGCAGGTTTAAAAATAAATCAAAATAAATGTAAATTTTATCAGGAAGAGATATGTTTCCTAGGTTATAGAATAGACCAAAATGGAATGTCTATGGATGAAGAGAGGATACAAGCAATAGTAGAATATAAGAGACCATCAAACCTAAAATCTCTTAGAGGATTTCTAGGGATGATGAACTATTTTAAACGTCTGATACCTGATTTGAGCATGAAACAAATACCTTTAATTAAGCTTTTAAAGAAGGAGAATAAATGGAAGTGGACTGAGGAAACTGAAATAGCTTTTAATGATTTGAAGGAAGCATTTACTCAACAATTGAAGGTTTATCATCCAAATTATGACCTACCATTTATATTAAGAACAGACGCATCCAAAGAAAGGTTTGCAGGAGTGCTATTACAGATGCAAAATGACATGGAAGTACCCATATGTTTCGTATCAAGGGTGACGAAAAATTATGAGAGAAATTATGGGGTATCAGAATTAGAATTGGCAAGCATAATTTTCTGTGTGACTAAATTTAGATTTTATATATTAGGAGCAAAATTTACGATAGAAACCGATCATTCCTCACTTACAACTATTTTGAAAAACAGATTTGGCAACAGTAGAATTCATAGATGGGGTTTAATATTACAGGAATATGACTTTGAAATTAAATTTATTCCAGGAAAGACAAATGTAGTGGCAGATGCGCTAAGCAGAGAAAGTAAGGGGGATGATAATGAGAATAAAAGAATTGTAAAAATTGGGGTAAATATCATGAAAGATTTAGATGGGATATTTTCTTTAAATAGCATCATAGAAGACCAAATGGAATTAACTGAAAAACAGAAAAGGAGAGGACAGTTAAAAGAAGATATATGGATAAAGAAAAATGGGGAAACAGATTTATTTATAATAACAGAGAATTTAGCTAAGAAAATTTTGGAAAATTTACACAGAAGAAATGGACATATAGGAGCTAGGAAATTATGGCTACTATTCAGAGAAAATTATATTAGTAAAGGGGACCAAAGTATAGCAAAATTGATCACCAGTACATGCCATATTTGTCAATTAGGGAAAAGCAAAAATAGAAGAAACGAGAACATAGCAAAATCTATATTAACAACAAGATGTGGGGAAATAATTGCAATAGATTTCCTAAGTAATTTGATACCCAGTCAACAAGGAAATTGCCATATTTTGTTAGTGGTTGATTTATTTTCAAAATTTATAAAATTATACCCTACAAAAACAACAAAAAGCAAAGTCATAATGGAGAAACTATCAGAATACACAAAAGAAGTTATAAAACCTGAAAATTGTATAATAGATAATGCTACCTACTTTACAAATGAAAGGTTTAAAAAATTTTGTAGTAAAAATCAAATAAATTTAAGAACGATTAGTATTCGACATCCATCTTCAAATCCATCTGAAAGATACATAAGAGAAGTGATAAAGTTTTTGAGAATAACTTTGTGGAATCAAAACCATAATAATTGGGAAAATCACATAGAGGAAATTCAAAATTATTTAAACAATTTACCGAACACAGTAACAATGGAAAGTCCAATTTATTTAATGAAACAATTGAGACCTCAAAGGAAATGGGAAATAAATTCTACAGAAGAATTTGAAAAGGTATTGGAAAGAGTGAATAAAAATCTGCAAAACAATGCAAACAAATATCTAAGAAGAATGGAAAAGAAGGGAAAAGCTAAAACTACATTTAATAAAGGAGACTTAGTAATCATCCGTGCTTTAAGGGTATCAGATAGAAGTAAGAATGTATGTGCAAAATTGAAACCACCTTTCGAGGGACCATATGTTGTAGAAAATGAGAATGGAATAAATAGTTACGTTTTAAGATATATAGAAAGTGATGAAATAAGAGGTATTTTTAATATAAAAGATTTATACAAATACAACAAATAATGGAGAAGTTTAAAAAGAAAAGAATTTTATAAATATTTGAAGTAAAATTTGCATTCATAAAATTTTTACTTACATAAAAATTTGATAAACGCAAAATTTAGGGGATGTTAACATAGAGTAAAACAACACCCTGTATACCGAACATAAATTAAAAAAACTACTTATTTCAAGAAATAAAAATTTTTGAAATTTCATTTTTTTTGAAAGATTATCTAAAAAAGGAGACAATCTGTACCATGTACTATTCAATAGAGAAAGCATCTAACTGTATAATTTAAAATAAGATTTGAAAAAACATTTGTGAAATGAATTAACAAAATCTCTATAAACCTACAAGACGGAATATTAGAACGTTGTTACATATACAAATGGAAATGATAATCCTTTATTTTTATTGTCAAGGTAAATAAATAGTGAGATTCTTTTTAAAATGAATATTAGGGTTTGAAGGACATGTAAATAAGATTTTATAAATATTTAAAAACATTTCGATATAAGAAGTAAACTGAAAAACATTAATTCTATGGAATGTGACATTTATTGAACGGTTTGACATTATGAACACATATTTTGTAAATTTGAAAATGTCATTTTGTAAACTAAATGAAATATAATTTAAGAGACACAATATGAGTTAAAATCATTAAAGAACCTTGAAACAAAGCGTTTTCAATTGATAGATGGACAATTCACTATTTGAAATGAAATCTATAAAGAAAAGTTTTGATAACCAAATCTGATTGGTGGAATGTATTCAACAAATTTTTAATCTGCGACAAGTAGTTGTTAATAATAAAAAAATTGAAGGAGAAAAGTTTGTTGATTATACAGACTATTGACTAGGGAAAATTTTTTTTTTGGGTGGTAGAAAATTTGAGAAGCAGCAAAATTTTGGGAATTAAGAAAACTTTTCGAAAAATAAGATATTTGGCATCAAAATTCAGAAAAGAGAGATACATTGTACTTATGATATGGTAGATTATATATTTAAACAAGCAGATGTAGAAACTAAGAAACAATTTGGTAATTATGTTTGAATACTAACCGTATAATTGATATATAATACTTGATTAATATTTGTATGGTGGAATGGATATATCCACCATACCTTTTAGAAAGCTTTTGATTATGTAATTGGACTGAAATGTATTGATGTGGACGGGACATAGCATTGATTCCTGATTTTGTGTAAGCTGGACCAGTGATGTGACAATTTCCAGAAGGTAACCTAAAATAAAGTAAAGGATAATTGAAATGAATTACTATACAGGAATAAGGTATTTAGACTATTTTCATTATACATAAAAAAGGTTGAATAAAACTTACCAATTTAGTGAAAAAAATTGAACTTTGGTATTAAACAAACATTTACAACCATTGTGTTTCGCCATTTTGATATAATAATCGTTTATATAGAAGTTTCAGTATTATAAGATTTGTATTAAATGTTGCCTATTTTAGATTTGTATATAGAGATAATTTTTTCATGTGAGAACGTGATTTTGTTTGAATGAGTGGTCATAATAGATAGTAGGTTTTTTATTAATTTGTGTCTTGTAAAAGAACAATGTATTTGTCTATTCAAAATATTAAATAACGTTCTTTCTAGTTTGAAGAACATTGTAAATTTGTTTTTGATACATTTTATTTCTTTGCGGTGATGGCTCCATCTAGTTTGAACCGTTGGTAGTTTAAACTGACATCTGTGAATAATAAAAAGGTTCAACTTGAAACACAGGACCGTCTTAAGAATTTATTACGTATTATTAAACAAGCAAGTACATTTTTATTAACAAAATTTTTAAGAAGACAGAGATATTTAATCAAATCTAGGCGCTCATATTATAAATTGAATTTTTGTTTCTCCATACCTGAACCCTACTCTGAGGTTAAAGAGTTTCTCATGTTTTAAGTATAACCATTTTAGTAATAAAATTTTAAATTTTTACAATATACCGGGCAAATCAAAACTAAATGTAAATTAAAAGAATAATAACTAGAAATCATTCTTTCTCTTCCCGTTCTATCCAGTTTAATATATATATATATATATATTGTTATGTAATTATTGGTGTGAGAAATTGTAATGTTTTATATATGAATAAACTCTCTCTAATTTTTCCTACGTTGGGCCGACATTTGTTATGTAATTCTATATTTATGATTGTAATCGTTATGTATTCTATATTTATTTATTATTTTTGATTGAATAAACGATAAGCATATATAACAACTCTATCACAGGGTAGGGTTCAATTGCGCCATTTAAATTTACTCTATTTATTGAATTGTGAAATTAAAATGTACAAGCTTATGATTTCAGGAATTCTTTTTTAATTAGGTGTAGAAGTTTTTTAACAGAAAATGTGCTACTTATGAATAAATACAATTTTTTATGACAATTAAAGAGTTTGAATCATTACTCAGCATGAATGCATTCCTCAATTTAGAAATAAAAGCCTAATGAAATTTTAGAGATCTCTAATAAAATATTTTAAAAGCGTTACCTTCTATTGTCTAAGTTTCTATTCACTTCGAATTAATCTCCACTCTCAGTTTCTGTTCTAGTGTCCAAAATATTATTAACGATTCTTTAAATCACCCGCAATGTCTCAATTTCCTCCCCAAATATATATCCTTCAACTGGGTGTACGATTATCTTCTATCTTCTTAGTATTATTATGAAATTGGTTTAAATGTCTTTGTTCATTAAATATAAACGTTTTATATCTTCCCTATTGTCGAAATAAATTACAATATCACTTGCCTTTTTTCTTGACGTTTTTTTTACATCCGCATGACTTTTTTCTCCTCGATATACAATTATCTTCAAATTACTATTATAATTATAAAATTGGTTTAAATTTCTTTCTGCAGTACTTCAAATATCGACTTTTTAATCGTCTTTATTGACGAGATCAATTATAATCTTCCTTCCCACTTTGACGTCTCAAAATTCAGTGACTTTTCAATTTTCAATCCCTCCATCAACAGCGTTCGGTTGCTATGGAAACTTATCTGTCCATACATTATGAATTATATAACCATTGTGTCTTTGTCGATGATTGGCTGTGTATATTACAATAAACCATTAAATTTTAAAGCCGTATAAAAATGAAGTATGAAATAACATTTTTGTATTCAAAATGATAATGTATATAGATGAGGGTTTTCATACATATGAAGATTAACATAACTTATTTACTATTTATTAAAAATTCCTGAAATCCCTTGCACAAAACAACATATTCACTAACTGTATAAAATGTGTCGTGTTTCTTTTAAATTATTATAAATTTCATTCTAATTTCAACGGATTCTTTTGAAATTACATCCTCTACTGAGTTATTAGTTTTTTTTTATTCTGTGTGGTTGTGAGGATTATGTTCACTGTTTTTACTATAGGCATCTATAATTTATTGAGATATGTTTCTTTTTCCAATTTATAAATATACGTATAGCTTTGCTATTGTTCTCCTTTTTTTAATTAAACATACAAAATATAATACTTATCAGTTGAAGCTAGAATAATTCCAAATAGTTTAAAATCCGAATATCAGCAGCCCTATTAATTTTGTCACAACGTCAATGTATTCAAGGAAAAGGATTCAAGGTGCTCATTATACTTACTGGATGATTCAAACTATGAAAATCTATATATTGAACCAGTCCTCTAATATATATATATATAAATATATATATATATATATATATATATATATATATATATATATATATATATATATTATTGTAGTTTATTTTGTATGAATTTAATTTGCCCAGTATATTTAAGAAAATTATCTAGGTTCAATAATGCCACACAATGCACTTACCTTTACCTCTTCTTAGTATCAAATTTTTTTTAATGAGCACTCAGCTTCTCAGAGTCTTGGGTTCATAAGGTTAAATATTCATATGATTTTTCTTTTAGTAATAAGCGCCAAATCTCAATATTGAATTTTGATAAAAAAATTTGTGATCTGAATATTTATATTGTATAAATTTTTACAAACCGGCCCTGCAAATTCTGTTCCAAACCCCCTCTCGAGTTATAATACGCTCCATCAATCCTGCCAACTGATAAATCAAACACTAAGAAATGCAGTCTACATACAATATAATTTGTTCTTCCAAATGGGAAGACTTGTTAATTTATATATTAAAAATACATTATTCTTTTTTTACCATCAATTAAAAAAAATGAAATTATCTACAATGATCTTTCACACGAACACATTCGCACAAATGAATTTAGTCTAAATACTTGCAAGTATGCAACTTATTATACGTTATTTACAAATGAACACAACTTAATATTATACAAAAGAACACAACTTTATATTCATAAGAGAAAATAAAATGGTGGAAAGTCATCAACACAACACACATTGTCATCACAGTTTCAATATCTAATATTCAATGTACACACGGTAAGTTTTATTTAAAATGAAACAGTTTTTAAATACCTTTCATCATCCGCTGATTATCAATAAATTTGTCAATTTATTCTACTCTCTCTTTGTAGGCTGCTTCGAAAATGTCTGTATTGATTCAAGAATCCATTCAAATCAATTTAATTTCGAAGGCTTTCCATGCATAGATTCTCTTCAAAGATCGTGGAAATTATTGTTCCCACGATACGGGATATATATAGAATTTTCAGTTTTCAGGATGGTTAAAGCCAATATTCTCTGCATATAGTATTACTTCTCTTCAGGAATGCTTTTTGGAGGTTAGTATCACTGTTTTCAAACTTATTTTACCTTAATTTTAACAATTCTTATATTATTTCTAAAGAACAATGTACTTCTTTTCGATTTTTTAATACTACTCGTCAACAACCTTCTCTTATCTCCCTAAGCAACCACTTTTTTCTAAACAAGAAACCTTATTTTTCATTAGCCCTCTGTTTATTGAAATCATAAAAATATTTGTAACCAATCAAAATAACTCATAGTAGTTCAGTCAAAAGGTTTCATTTTATTATTTAAGAGATTTACTTTTTTAATTATAAAACATACTTTTTAACAATTCTAAACTAACAATTCATCTATTTATCTTTTGCATTTTATTAATTCTTAAAAATTTTTAGCTGTCATGGATTTTTCTCTACCCAGCTGACACATACTTCCAGAAGTCAAAGATTTTATAACCCTAATGTTTTTATATGGAATTTCAACTTTGGGTATATTACAAGAAACATTTCTAGGGCTTCTAAATAGTTTAATGGTATCTAATAGGAATTTAAGATGAGGCATAAACACTTAACGATTTCAATTGAAAAGTGGACTCATTCATTTCATAACAGGTAATGTTTTCTTGAATTTTTCTCTTAAATAGTTTGAATCCTATTATATTTGTGTCATGTATGTGTATACAAGGTACATTATAAAGTTTAAAGAAATTTCATTAGTTTAATTTAGTTTAAATTTGACTCTCGAATAGTTTTTCCTTCAATAATTTTATACTCGTTAATATCTTAAGTTGTAATTAATTGTGTTAGATATATACAGTGTGTAGCACTATTTTTTCACAATAATATATATATATATATATAAATAATTAATTCACGTATGAGATTGAATATTAAAAAGATTTTGTATTAATACGTAGGGTGTACCATGAGACACTACCTAGTTAAAAACTAAATTTAACATGAACGAATGAATGAAGTAAGCAAATGTATTATCAAATATTGAGCAAACCAATTATAAAGAAAGGATTAAAGGATAAGGAATAAAATTTTAATGATAACATTATATTTAAGTATAAAAATTTTACCTTCACAATTAAATCCTAAGGTCAAGTCAATTGTAACGATGTTACTTTTTAATGTTTTCATTTCCAGCTACCAAGCAGTATTCATTTCATTTTATTTAATAATTAAATCGAAATTTACCTATGAATATTTATTTTTCTATAAATGTACTGCTTTTGAGACATCCGGTATATCCTTTTGTCAAGTTCACTTAAACCAGTCTGCTAACGTGCGCGCATTTTCAAAATTTTAAGGAGGAGACTTCGTAAGTGGGGTAGGAGAATTTAATAAAAGGACGTAGCATCCAGGTTTTCGCATTCTGCTGGTAGTTTTCTTTATCTGAGAATTTTATTTCGTACAATAGGCTGTTGTTTGTTAGTAAAACCTTAGATACAACAAATAGAGTCTGTTTCATCTGAATATCTAATCACGCCCAACAGGCCGTTGTACTGTTGAAAAATTTAGTTTCTTGTGCATTTGCTTAGAAAAATCTCGTCTGGATTCGCTGCTGAGCAGGGATCAATTCGAGAGGCCTCTAAGGCAGATTTGATTTAAGAGATACGAAATAATCTCGAGAGTATTCGCTGCTGAGCAGGGATACCCAAGAGAGGTTTTCGCATTCTACTGTCAATCTATTTCAACTGAAAAGTTTAGTTCGTACAATAGGCTGTTGTTGTTTTGCCAGTAAAACTTTAGTTAGAACATTTAAAGTCTAGTTTATCTGAGTATTTAATGCCGCTGAATAGGCCGTCGTACTGTTAAGAAAATTTAGTTCGTTTGCACTTGCTTAGAAAAATCTCGTCTGGATTCGCTGCTGAGCAGGGATCAATTCGGGAGGCCTCTAAGGCAGATTTGATTTAAGGGATACGAAATAATCTCAAAAGTATTCGCTGCCGAGCAGGCATACCCAAGAGAGGTTTTCGCATTCTGCTGGTAGTTTTCTTTATCTGGAGTATTCGATTTCGTACGATAGGCCGTTGTGTAGATCAGTAAAACCTAGTTTAGTTGAATCTAGTGAAATCGCTAAGAAATTCCGGTGGCTATTGAGATTAAAACCGGCAGCCGAGACTAGTTAACTGATTATTTTCTTCCGCTTTATTTAAAAAGTACACAAATATCAGGAACCGATATAGTACGCTCTGTTACTGCAACCATAACGCTTTCTCTGTGCATTTTAAAATATTATCACTAGGAACTTTGTATTGTTTTCACCTGCTACGTACTAGTAGAATTCTGCACGTTATTTTCTGCCTCCGTTGTAAAATAGCTAGAATATTTATTGCTTGGTGTCAGTCCGCTTTTGGTTTGATTAATAACGTAGATCTTTAGTAGTAGATTTTGATATTTTTGGTAATTTCTCATTTATGTAAAATTCAATTTCATTTGTGGAATTGAAATAAATAATTTCTCCAGTAGCGAGTAGTTTCATTTGTTTGATAGTGGTAAGCAATTAAAGCCTGTTTTCACACTACGTATCTGGAAAGGTCCATAACAAGAGACCCCTGGAATTACTGAACCTCCATCTGTGGCTACCTTGGTAACTCTCGACGCCGTATTTTCGAGAGTTCGGTGGAGTAAACCACCCCAAAAATCTGGCGCCCGAGGAAATCTAGGAAGTACCGAAGCCGTGGGTGTCATAGTGACGTCCGTAAATCTTTTAAGGGAAAGAAGTACGTCACACAATGTCAACAATTTTCAAAATCATCCGAATACTGCCATGTCAATATCTGGAAGAAGTAGAATGTTGTTTTGTTTGAAACCTGAAATAATAAGAATTAATACTCAACTTACTAATTGATTAACAATATTCAAAGACGATGGTAGTAAAAGTCTACAATATGAAAAGGAATTTATTAAAAAAGAAAAACTTTATGAAAGATGAGATACGGAACAGAGCTATGTTATATGTCATGGAAATCTGTTAACTAAATAAAATTTAATAAACAGGAAGTAATAAAATCTAGTGATTTTCTCGTCAACCTAAAATCATTGCTTTGGAATTGAACATAGAAAAAAAATGCAAATTTGGAAATAAATAAAAGTTTATATAAAATAAAATTAGTAAAAATTCATAAATTGAAAACTAAACAGTTCCATATATATAAATAATCATTTTAGGTTGTAGAAATTGTATATTTAATTGTAAATAAAAATACCATAAAAAGGGAATTACAATAAATTTTGGGATTGTAATATATGTAAAGGACGTATTATATATTCCCTAAGACATTATAAACCCATTTATATAAGTGTTATTATCCTCCAGGACAATTTTAATTAAAGAATTTTGTATTTTCATGAAAAACACTCAAATTGACAGTTGTCGAATAAAAAAACAATATAAGGAGGCTGTGTTTTGATATGGGAAAAAGTTTGTTGATTTCAAAAAAATTGAGAGTCGGGCGTTGGTAGAAGAATAGTGAACATCTATGTATCTCTCCTCTACAAAATTTTGAGAAAACTATGTGAAAGTAAATAATTTTAAGTTAAAAACCATTATAAAATCATAATATCAATTTTGTTTGAACCGTGTAATAAAGTGCAGTGTGCAGAAAGTGTATTTCTTTGATAAGAAATTCTCAAGAAAGAGAGACGCTTTGCAGCAGTTCCACAGTGCCGAGAATTGGAAATAAGGTTGGTGGCTTTTGAGTTTTTTTAATTTGGAATTCCAAAGAGAAAGAAATAGTGAACAATAAAAATATTATTTGAACGTTTACATTAAAATTTCTTAAAAAAGGCCTAAAACAATTTAAAATGATGAATATCATTTCATATCCATGGATATCCATGTAATTTTAATTATCATGCAACTTTAATAATAGTTATAATTTGTACTTACTTGTAAAAAAATTTATTTCACACTTCACTGGCATTTTGATATATGTATGTAACTGTATAGTGTAATTTCCAATAATATATCGGTAATTTCAATGACCTTAAGAATGTTAACCTAACCTAATGTCATGCCAGTAATAGTAGTATATAACAATTTGTCGCAAGCCAACGTGGGGCTATTGCTACTATAATTGCAATTAGCCTATTTAATTATTTGTATTTCTTCAATAAAATATGAATACATTTATAAAAAACATAGACTACTGAACAACTTGACAATAATAAAATAATATGCCAAACACAAGAGCGAAGAAGGATAACATGAACATAGATAGAAAAAGAACTATCTAAAGCAACTACAGAAGATATTGGGATGGAGACACCAACACAACAGCAAAACCAATCGTTATTAGAAAGAGTTGAGGAAATGGAGAATCTGCAAGGATTAATGAAAACTCTTATAGAGAGTGTAAATGATTTAAGAAAAGGGAACCAGGAAATTAAGAAGGGAGTGGAAGAAGGAAATACGGAGTTAAATAGAAAATTAGAAGAAGGAAATTAAGAAGTCAAAAGGAATATAGAAGGAGTACGTAATGGAATGGAGGAATTGGGAAGAAATTTAAAAATTAACCTCGAAAACAAATTTGAACAATTAAAACAAGAAATGATACAAGATAGAGATGGATGTAAAAAACAAATGGAGGACCGAATCTGTGAGAAGATAGGACAAATGGGAGAAGTCATAGGAGGAATAGAAGACGAAATTAGAAATAAGGTTGACAGAATACAAACTAACACGGAACATACGTTCCAAGATTGTAAAGAAATGGTAAATAAAAATGAGGAAGAAATGAAATTGAAATTTGGAATTTGAAAATCATTTCATATACCTTGCAAACCAAAATTTCAGTAGGAGAACTAAATAGGAATTTATTGAGGCAGCATACAATGGTAATTTAACTGCCAAAGAAGTGAAGGAACTTGGTTATGTCATATAGAGTTGGATATCGCCTGTCATATTTTGAGCTCGTATTTATAGACATTTAATGTAATTATAGTTATTAGATCAATAATTTAAATAGTAAAGGAAAGCTTACTTTTTTTTTAAAAACGAAATTATAAAAGTCTTAGAGGCATTTTTATAAAATTCACAGGAAAAGTGTTCGATTGTACTTTTATAAATTTTATTCTGAGTAAAAACGATAGGAACCAAAAATTTTATTTTGAAAAGTTGTATATATATCGTATTCAAATTAAAGGAAAATTGTTAAAATTGATTGGATTAACTATTGTAAAAAAAATTTGATTATTAAAAATTATTATATTTTTCTAAATTTATTCAATAAGGGCACGAACCGCAACCCAATTACGAGTCTTATGATTAACCATATTTACAGCTAGTCGATATATAAAAAGGAAGGAAATCAATTTATAACCTAATTTCATTAAAATTAACCCAGTAATAGTAGTATATACCAATATATATATATATATATATATATATATATATATATATATATATATATATATATATATATATATATATATATACAGGGTGTCCCGGGACTAATGGGAAAAAAGTCGGGAGCGTATAATATGAGCTAAAATAATGTTAGTACTTCATATAAACTTTTTCTATGCAGGCCCTCGTTTTCGAGTTATAGGCCTCCAAAGTTTTAATTTTGAATTCGGTTTTAATTTTTAATTTTTGTACTAGTTATTTGATCTTTATAAAATTTACGGCAAAGATATAATGTATGTGTATGTTTATTTTGGTAAGGTAAACAGATTTACAGTAGTGCATTGAAGCCAGGGACGAACTACTTGCAATGGTTAGTGATCCAAAAATTTTGCAGGGATGGCACACCCTGTATGAAATTATCGAAATTCACTTCCCCACACATTAAGCTAACGAAAAGATACTCTTGTGGGAATTCGATAAAATAAGCCGTTTGGCTAATATTTACAGTTTTATTCATGCACTACGTACCAATTAACGCATTCGCCATTTTTATAAGTACACAACGAGGTAAACGTAACTTATTAATAGATGTCCAAGATTTACCTACAGTACTACAAAAAAATAATAGCAGAAGATGAAAAACATTAACGACTTATTAATTCGAAAGTTGGTAGAAACTTTTTATAAGTGTTTTTACCGTTTATCAAGTTACCATAGGATTAGTTGTCAAACGTTGTGTAGAATAGTTCGTAGTCAGTACTTGTCAATAATTCATAAGTCCTCAATTTAACAGTCACAATGGCAAAATTCGCTTTTATCGAGTACGCAGTTATGCATCTGATGTATGGTCTGGCTTCTCGAAACTGTTTATAGGCCAGAAGGCTTTATGAAGAACATTTTGCAAACAGAGCATTGCCAGACAGACGAATGTTTGAGTGTATTGATCTCAGGTTACGAGAAACAGGTATGAATAAGTAAATGTAATTTTCTATGTATACAAAACAAAATTTTTAATTTTAGGAATATTTTTGCCAAAGAAAGGTGGAGAAGGTCCAGTACGAAGCATACGTACTGTGCCAGTTGAACAAGACTTGTTAAATGCAGTTGACAATGAACCATCAACGAGTTTTCTAAAAGTATCAAGAGAACATAACGTCTCGAAATTAGTTGTTCATCGCGTCCTAAAAGAGCAGCTGTTATATCCTTTTCACATGAAAAAAGTACACAATATGACAGTGGCTGATTATCCTGCACGACTTGAGTATAGCCAGTGGTTTCTGCGACAACAACAAGCAGACAATACATTTATTAGTAACGTTCTCTTTACGAACTAATCCGGTTTCACCAGAGATGGAATCATAAATTCTCATAATATGCATTTATGGGATGATGTGAATCCACATGGCATTATCCAAACTAGGAGCCAGCATCGATTCATGGTTAATATTTGGGCAGGAATAGTTGGCAATCATTTGATAGAGCCATATACTTTATTGATGGTACTTTGACTGGTTAGAGATATTTGGAGTTTTTGCAAAATTAGTTATGGAATCTGTTTGATGATGTGCTACTACAAACTCGTAGGAATTTATGGTTCATGCATGATGGGGCCCCTCCTCATTTCAGTTTAGATGTACGACAGCATTTACACACAAGGTTTCCTAATAGATGGATTGGTCGTGGAGGCCCTTTTCAATGGCCACCGCGATTAGGAGACGTTAATCCTATGGATTTCTTTCTCTAGGGTTATCTCAAAAGTAAGGTATACGCAACACCTGTGCAAACAAGACAAGATTTAATAGACAGAATTGTGTTACACTGCAATGTTTTTAGAAATAATGTGGGATTGCTCATTCAAGTGCAAAGAAACAACCTTCGTAGACTTAGAATGTGCGTGGAAGTGGGAGGAGCTCATATTGAACATTTATTAGAATAACGTTAGTTTTTGTTGTTGTTTAGGAATTAGTATTAGTATAATGTTTCATAACTTGTGTTTTTTGAGGTTTTCTTAATGGTTTAATAATGTTATGTTCGTAATTTTGATTAAAAGGAAGTAAATCCTGGACATCGTATTATTAAGTTAGTCAGGTAGATTTGTACGTAGTGCATTAATAAAACTGTAAATATTATCCAAACGGCTTATTTTATCGAATTCTTACAAGAGTACCTTTTCGTTAGCTTAATGTGTGGAGAAGTCAATTTCGATGATTTCATACAGAGTGTGCCATCCCTGCAAATTTTTTGGATCACTAACCATTGCGAGTAGTCCGTCCCTGGCTTCAAGGCAGTACTGTAAATCTGTTTACCTTTCCAAAATAAACATACACGTACATTATAGCTTTTCCGTGAATTTGATAAAGATCAAATAACTAGTACAAAAAATAAAAATAAAAACCAAATTCAAAATTGATACTTTGGAGGCCTATAACTCGAAAACGAGGGCCTCCATAGAAAAAGTTTATATGAAGTACTAACATTATTTTGGCTCAGATTATACGCTCCTGACTTTTTTCCCATTAGTCCCGGGACACTCTGTATATATATATATATATATATTTATATATGAGAGGAATTTTCTTGTACCTATGAGAAGCTGTCGGTTTTGAATACCAGTTTGTATTGATCTTACCTCCGTTATCGTATGAGATTGTGACGTCCAGGAAATTTATCTTGAGCATGAAAAATGGCAAATCAGCGGGAAATGACGGCATCACGACCGAAATACTCAAATATGCAGGAGCTAAAACATGGAAGTACCTTGCCAAACTATACACGAACTGTATGATGTCCAGGAGCATACCTAAAGAGTGGAACAGCGCCCTGATAGTGTTGATCCACAAGAAAGGCAGCAAAGAAGACATTAAGAATTACGAACCAATAAGTCTACTACCAGTGACGTACAAGGTATTCACAAAGATCATTCACAACAGAATACAAAATACACTAGACTTGGCCCAACCACGAGAACAGGCTGGATTCCGCAAAGGCTTCAGTACAATAGATCACATCCATACCCCCAAAGAGGTAATCAGTCGAACCAAAGAATACGACAAACCACTAGCACTAGCCTTCATCGACTTTGAGAAAGCATTCGACTCTATATATCCCAGAGCAGTAATAAATGCCCTAACAGAACAAGGGATCGACAAGCCATATATTGAGACCCTAGCAAATATATATATATATATATATATATATAGGGAAGCCAAAGCGAGAGTTAGGATATATGAGGGCACACCAGAATTCCCCACCAGCAAAGGAGTTAGACAAGGAGACGCAATATCACCAAAGTTATTTACAGCAACACTAGAAAGCATCTTCAGAAAACTGGGCAGGAACAACACAGGTCTGAATATAGATGGAGTATACTTGAACCATCTAAGATTTGCTGATGACATCATCCTGATAGCGAGTAACCCTGGCGAAATGCAACAACAAATAAATGAATTAAATGCAGCAAGCAACGAAGTAGGCCTTAAAATAAATCTGAGTAAGACCAAGATAATGTATAACGAACTGATAAACGCACAAGAAATAACAATTAATGACACTGCCCTGGAAATAGTAGAGCAATACATATACCTGGGTCAACTAATACACATATCAGGCTCTCTACTTCCAGAAATAAACAGAAGAATCAAATTAGCATGGAGGACATTTGGACAGAACTCTATCATCTTCAAGTCTAGAATGTCACTCCGTTTGAAAAAGAAAGCGTTTGATCAGTGCGTACTACCAGTATTAACATACGGCTGTGAAACCTGGACACTGAAAACTGATATCATTAGAAAACTCCAGGTAACGCAGAGGTCTATGGAACAATGGATGCTTGGAATAACAAGGAGAGATAGAAATAGGCTTGATTGGATCAGACAAAAGACCCAAGTGATAGATGTCTTGAATAGAATCAGATCCCTAAAGTGGCAATGGGCGGGGCATCTCGCTAGAAGGACAGACGATAGATGGACCACAAAGATAACGCAATGGTATCCCCGAGGCGTGAAAAGACGAAGAAGACGCCCCAACTTAAGATGGGACTACGACATAAAGAAACTCGCAGGATCAACTTGGGGCCGCATAGCTAGCAATAGACAACAATGGGCCCACATGGAAATGGAATATATAAATATGTAAAGGGAGGCTACACCATAACACAATGGTTGAATAAGCTGCATATGATGATGATGATATATATATATATATATATATATATATATATATATATATAAAAGAAGATGTAGGAATATCGCGTGATATGTTAACAATAACAACAAAGAGATTCATGGGAATTCACGCAAAATTTTGCGTATATATATATATATATATATATATATATATATATATATATATATATATATATATATATTTATATATATATGATCAATAGCAATATAACAATTCAGGCACGAAACATGAAATTTATAACATCAAATCATGACTTATGTGAAACAAAGCTCATTTATTATTTATATACCGCTATATTCGCCACGAGATCAACACAACTTGGGCAAACGGGGATACTATTTAACACACAAATAGGTTTGTTAGATTTATTGCTATTATGACTCGTTTTTTTGTCTTCGCATCTCATACATTTCATGTTTCAGAACTTTAATTTTGAGGGAAGGTCATTATTTCCGCATCTTGTTCATAAAAATGTTTACGTAAGCTCCTCAACTTCCAAGCGTAGGTACACCGAATTTTCTATTAAATTAAAAATGTCTGTTTATGTTATTAGAAGCTTTATTTTCCGCCTCCGTTCGCCAGTTGTACGTATTTTTCTAGGAACTTAAAGTTTCGCCAGCTTTATCATTTTCTCGATATAATTAGCGACTAAATTCAGAGAAATCTGGCATTCTTTGAAGTTCCGGGACAAGACAACCCACGATCAAAGTTTTGTCCCCAAGACTTTTAAATACCTTTAAATAAAATTAGATTTCATTTTCAGAGAAACGTATAAACAAAAAATTTAATTATAATAATCACATAATGAGAACATTCAGTGAAAATGAAATCAAATCCGTGAATTATAGTCTAAAAAATTCATACGTTCAATACAAAATCCGACAGATTCAACATTTTACAGTAAAAATTTTAATTTAATGCTAATAATGTAATACTGTTTTGTTTTTTAACGTAACTATTTCGGCTAATATAAACTGAATATTTTCTTTCTAATCGAGACGCTCCTAGAATCTAACAAAACAGTTCACTTTAATTACTCCGAATATAGACTCTTTAGAGAAGATCCCCGCGCTGATGCAAATATATGCGACATTACAGTGTTAAGAAGCATCTGGTAGTTCAAAATTATGCAACAAAATAACTCTTCAATTGAGCATATCGCGATAATATAATATTAAACGACAAAATTAAAATTGTGGTTTACATACATCCACCCTTGCACGGAGCTAAAAGGAACATATTTTTTCAATATAACTTAATCCATATTTTTGGAGGCTCTTGTCTAATTTTCACATGCGCACCTTTAAATTACTTTGGAAAACTTGTTTTAAATATTGCTGTCCATACCTGTTCTCCAAAGCTTGGATAATGACGTCATAGCTAGGTTTGCCTTGGAGTATTAATTGCAGAATGCATGCGGCATGTCTACGAAGAGCAATCATAAGGGAGGTGGCCTTCTCTTGATCATTCTACCCAGCACTAGCTGTTGCTTCAAATTGACGTCGATTTATCTCCCAAGATGATTGGTCATCATATGTAGGTGGCTTGATAACCTGGTTGTGTATCAAATTTACGATTTCAGTTCTGGTACTATCACTAATGAAACGGCTATCATTGGGATTAGCTTTTATTTTCTTTACTAATGCATCTAATTTTTGTCTTAGGTCAAGCAAAGTTATACTGATCTTAATTCGAAAAGTGATATCCAGGATATTACCATAGGGCTAATAATATCTTAGCTCCAATATTTGTAATATCACATCTCCTTCTTTTTTTCTATTAACATATATTAAGTCAATCACAAGGTAGGTCACTTCTTGGTCTGGCCAAAAATAACTACTAAACATCAGGTAGGCATCAAATGAAATATAACTTCTGTCATTCTGACGATGATATTCAGTTATCGAAACAATTGTCAATTTTTTTGAATTTTCAACATTTTTCATCATATTGTGGAATTAGCTAGAAACGTTGAGTTTCATTTAAAACACTAATATGAGTAGATTCCACGAAGTAAGGGTCGAGCCAGTTAATTTTATTAATTTTTATTATATATTTGTGACTTACCTTTGACTGCTCATACAATGCCGGGGCATGAAGACTCCTTCTCTCTTCAGGTTCTGGCCGCCAATCAATCAGTTTTATAGTAATCAATTTTTTTCATATATGCTCTGATGGATAATTGAAATTAGCTACTATTTTATAATTTTAATTCGTTTGGTTTGTTGATTGTAAATAAAAATCCGAAATAATAATGACATGTATTTAATATAATAATTAAATCCTTTTTTTATTCAATGATTAAACTATATTTGATAATGTTACGCCTCTGACGTCAAAGTCATGCGCCCTATAAACACATCTGACCCTGAAATAGTCAGCGTCTGCGCAAATGGATGGAAGCGGAATACGAACATCAGCCGTTTCAACGTTTCTGTTAGATATATTATAATGTAAACGAAGAACAGATGCAAGCTATTCACAAAAATATGTATATACGAGATTCAAATGAATATGATGAGATCTGATAGTATTACAATTACGCAAATGGATTTGTACATATTATTGACGAGTGAAATTCTTAATTACTAATATAATATATAAACTGGATGATATTTTACACAAGTAAGTACAAGTCCCTATATTATCGATATGATTATTACCAATACTTGTTTATTATTAGAATTAGTCTTTTAAATTAGAGAAGGCCTTTAATTTGTTTTTATTGATTAGTGAAAAATGCCCATTTTACTTCAAAAGTTTAGCTTTGGGTCCCCAAGAAATGAGATCACTGACCTGTAACGTCTATATTCCAAGATGTAGGCACCGAAGCGCCCCTTAGGCACTGCTCTCAATTTCCATTATCCTTCTTTTTACCAGAAATATTATTTTTCTGGCGTGGAAAACTATTTCTCACATATCACTACACTTGACGTTATTGATCTGTTTAATAAATTTCATCAAAGTTGCAAATTTTTCTATGATTTAGTAAATTTTTAACAGAACTCAGTCTCCATTCAAAACTCCTGATTCCTTCCTATTTTCGAATCAACAAACCTAACCGCATGTTCATAGCTTGATTGTTGATACTCTGTTTACTATTATCAACTGCCTCTTTATAAAATGTTCGAAATTAACAAATAGTTATCTATCAGTAATGTCTTGTAGGTTTCTTTTCACCCTGCACTTGGTTCATTTTTAACACAAATTCTCTTATTTCGATCTTTTATAATGATATAATTGCCTTCATTTCAACCTGTTTAGAGGTATTATTATAATTTTGATTTACCCAAATTTTATAAACTAATTAATGAATCGCCATATATGAAATTGTATATATATTCTTCACAATTTCATGGTTTTTAGTTACCGTGAATTTTGTGTTGGCAATCAATTCCTTTTTTCGTCATATCCTATTGTAAAATTTAACAATCTAATATATACCTGTCATTCGATTTGGACGTGTTCCGTACCGTAAACAAATAAATGTTCCTTCATATGGGTTAAGAAATGTTGTTTAAGTGTATTATTGAAAAAATGATCTATGATTAATTGTTATATTAATCTTGATTTCCTTTCAGATATTGAGTATATTTTAAAATTATTCAGACATTTCTATATTACTGTGGTGATTGCGATCATATGGTGTAATACCTTGAGAAATCAGCTTCTAAAGGAATGAATTTAATTATTTCAATTATTATTTCTAATTACATTTACTATACTTATGATCTTTTCATCATGCAATTTATGATATTTGAGAAGAAAATAGCTAATTTCTGTTATGTTTTGATTAAATTTCTTCATTTATATATAACCGTGTCTACTGGTGCAACCTGCGTGTCGTTACTTTAATTTCCAAACCTATCATATCAGTTCAATTTATTGTACATAGGGCTTATTGCACCGTATGTTATATTTTCCAAAATTGACAGTTGTTTGTCAAATAATTTCCGGCTATCATAATAAATTTTTTTAATATATCGAAAGATGAGTTTATTTACTTTTGATTTGTTTTGACTCTAGTCTCGGGTGGTTTCAGTTCGTATATCATATAATTTTTTTTCAAATTTTTAAGTGTTTTCCTGATTCAATATTAATTATTAATTTTGTTCTGTATGATCTATCTAGTAATATAATGTGACTGTTAGTTCAAGATTATAAAGGCTATTTAATTTCTTTCTGACATTCAATATATTTTAATAAACAGTCTGTCACCAATAATACACAAATGTCACGGTCACAAATACAAATTATTATCGAATTAAGTGAATTTACGTTCTATAAACTGTTCAAATCTATTACAAAATTATATCGAAAGTAAGTCAAATTCAAAAGTTATATACAATTACCAAATCACAGAAAATAAGCAAATCTCAGTTTTCCTTTTTTTATCAAATAACAGAAATCTTATCTACAATGAACACAAATTAAATGAATTACGAACGAAGTTTATACATTATCAAATAGCAAAATATTATATAAAATGAATACAAATTGAATAAATTACTAACGAAGTTTATAAATTTATCAAATTTTCCAAATGATTTTCGAATGGTCACTGTGGATTTGCGGATCACAGTCCCAACTTATTTTAATATACTCTTCCAATTGTATAATTGTTCAATTTTAAATTTCCGTATTTATTTTGAATTTAAAATTTTGTAATTTATTATTTAGATGCATCTATTGTTAATTTGGATTAAGGCCTGATATTTTTTGTCGAAATAATGCATTATTTCAAATTATCAATAATCTGGAACAGACTCACCAAAATCTGGAATACTGCAATCTCGTACACATATAAATCTAATTTGAAATTCAGGATCTTCCACTTCTGCTTTCTCTTTTCCGAATTGATGAATAGATTTTCCAATAAAAAACACGCACAGAATTTACAATGTTGGGCACCGAATAACAATTTCTATTATTATTAATTATACTATCCAACTAACTATCTATTACTTTGCGAAAATTTGGAGAATTCTTAAAATAGATGTTCTCCGTTCGGGATCTCAAATTCAACTAATTTTTTTCACTCAAAAAAATTTGGAATTCTTTTATTATTACTACATGCTTGCAGTGACCTCTGTTTTCTTTAATTTTTAATATGTCTTTAAATTGTGAAATGATTTATCTATTATTGAATATATTCTATGTAAATGGCATCGGAAATTAAATGATGCCGAATTTGACATATACTGAGTCCTTCAACAATATTGATTTCATATACAATACTGTGTATACCAAATATATTGCACTTAAAATAAAATAAATAAATAATGTTTTTTTTTAAATTTGAAATAAAGGAACTGTATTAATATAATTCGTATTAGCAGCTGTTTATTCCAAAATTTAGAATTATTTGTGAGGATATCAAACTCTTATATTAATTTAGCTTTCGTAATATTTTTATTACTCCGTCAGTCACTCTAAAATACAATGTATAACTACATATGAAAAATCAGCTTACTCAGTATAATAAAGAGATTAGTAAGACCGAAAGGCTTAATTTTCAAGCCATTTGTGAAAAGATCAATTCCACTACACAGCGGCCATAACACAAAAAGTCATTGCAAGGGGCACTAACTCCACGATGTCGCTGTAATAGCCAGATGGATCATACACGGAAGGGTGAGGAGAAACGATCGATTCTCTTGCTTAGAATCCACTTTCTAGGCTGTGAATCTACAACAAGCACTGAAATAGCAATTAGTTAGACCAAAAATCTCGCAAGGAGGATTGGAACATTGCAAAGAAAATACTTACCAGACAACGTTTGGAATGAGCAATAAGCACCTTCCAACCCTCTAAATCACCAAGTGTGGATGGAGTTTTTCCAGCACTCCTGCAACAAGTGATAGGGGAAATTTTTTTCTCACCTACTGAAGATTACAATAAGCAGTCTAACAGTGGGTCTAACACATAGAAAATGGAGGAGGGCTAGGGTAACATACCAAAAATATGGAAAAAAACGGAACTCAACTCGATCCTTTAAACCCATTTGCCTAACATAGCTTTTACAAAAAACAATGGAGAAAGTAGTGGATAACCGAACGAGAAAGGAGAATCTGTACCACTTCAGAAATATCAGCATGTTTACAGAGCGGGTCGCTCTACGAAGACTGCTTTGTATCAGCTGACCGAAGCCATCCAGAGAACTCTGAACAACAAAGAAATCGCAATGTGCGCATTCCTAGATATATCTGGGACACAACTCATGTGTCTGTCAACGAAGCACTAAAAAGGCGAGTAGTGAGTCAAACCGTTATAAAATAAGTGGAGGGGGAGTAATATCTCCCCTTCTATGTAGCCTAGTAGCGGATAAATTGCTCTACAGGTTAACGGAACTTGGGATCAAATGTATGTGCTTTAATGATGACAAAGTTCTAATAGACAGAGGCAAGTTCGAGCCCGCCTTGAGTGATTTATTACAGAATGGCCTCAGAATTATTGAACAATGGTGCTTGTCAGTCGGGCAGTATATTAACCCAAATAAGACCACAGTAATTTGATTTATCATGAAAAGCACATTTTCAGCTATGAAGCCCGTATCTTCATACGGGGAATCATAGAATAGATATCTGAAGCTAAATATATGGGAATAAAATTAGACAGTAAGCTTCTCTGGAATAACCGTATTGAAATAACTGCTAGTGAAACATTAAAAACTTTGATGGCGCGTAAAACTGGGGTCTACTCTAAAAATTAGAAGATAGTATGTCATTATCTATATACTTTATTCATATATTGTACGTTTCCTTTCAATAACTTTCTGTCAGACTGGTTGTGGGTACGCGCAATATAATATTATGTTGTGGTATTCTGACTGACGATCGGTTAGGAGGAGTCTTTGACCATATTCATTTTTGACTCTAAAATGACTGAGCCTAGAAACCAGTGCATCTTCAACTACTGCCGAGGATTCGGGAACATTTTCCGTGCGAGGTGGGGGATGAGGTGTAGCCTCAGAATCAGAAAAATCGGTATCTGTATAATGATCGCTTATTTCCGGTATAAAATCATCTCCGGCGTCTTCAACTTCCGATCCACTCGATTTTTCTGCACCCAAGCTCTTCATCAAAGCCTTATCATTTCCATCCAGTTTATCTGCTGAAAAAATACGTCTGCCTCCCGACACTCCATGTACCTTCATTCTTCAAATTCGCAGCTAGATATCAGAAATTGCTCACTTTATTTTGATCGCAACTAAAAGAAAATTAATGTTAGTACCGACGTTGGGTCTAAGAGACTGCGTCGTAATTTGAAATCGACATAACCTACCAAAATATTATTTTTTGAAGCTTACACCACACTCATCAGTCGTGTCGACTTAACTAAACTCATAGCTACTAACAGGCAGGGATTTCTACTGCGCGGGAAAGTAGTCGCTTTAATATTTTGACAATCCGCAACAGCCTCACAGGCTCCATGTCGGTACTTGAAGGTTAATTTGAAGTATACATTCTTCAATTTTTTAATTTTTGAGCCTATCTGGACCAGATGTATATGTTCATTGCCATATAACAAGTTTATAAGCTTCTGAAGGTATTATTGTAATCCAACCGTCACATATAACATTCTCTGCAAAGTTACATTAAAAATTTCCGTATAAAAACGCATACCTCAAGAATTATTTTAATAATTCTGAGAATACCGACGACATAAATCGCATTTTTAAGAGCAATCTCCATTATCCTAATATTGAATAACATTCCAGAAAATACGGGAAGTTTCTAAAGCAATTCATTATGTAAAATAGTATGTCGGTATTATACCTCAGAAATATGTATATTGCGTGTACAGATTCCCAATTTATTCATTCTAGGTTTTAATTTTATACTGAGAATACAATTCCAAGTTCATTATTAAATTATGTCGAAATAGGAATAACTGAGATGTACAATTAAATTGAGATGCAATCTGGACACAATTTAAAATAATGCAGCAAAATAAGTATAATGATCCATCAATATGGAGGAAGTATCTATTTCGAGTGGAATTTTCTAATTTGTAAGCTAACCTGTGGATCTACTTTAAAGTTTGATACTTTATTGAATTAGTATATTTTACAGGTGGTGTAGGCATAGGGCAAGAATGGCAATATTAGAAAAATCAAGAAATATTTTTCTCTAACCCTGTGTACTAAACAGTTTGTTATTCTAAATTATAAAATAGAAGTCCTTTTATCGGCGGAGATAACCTCAAATGTACTTAGAAAATATCGAGAAAGTGCAAAATAAATACTTACTTTTCTTGTATTATAAAGAATATAATCGTTGGCCGCATTATGGAGCAATTAGGACAATTAGATTGTGGGAAGAGTTTGAGTTTATCTCTATCACTTGTCAATGTAAATTGCATATGATGATTTTCTTGTATAAAATAATTTATTGTATAGTAATTTGTTGTAGTTAATTCCATCCAAAGTTAACCTGTCTATTATTTCTCCTGCTTCATTCCCGTTTAGTAGTTTCAGGAATTATTTTTTCTATCTCGGCATTACTTTATCTGGTTCCCGCACCATTGGCCCTTGCTCTGCTTGAAGGTACCTGTTTACTGTCCGACACCGTTCTTGCATTTTTTGTTTCTTGGTAGAAGAATCTCATTTCATTCTTCTGAAGTTTTTCTTCAATTTTTTCTAATTTTTCTTTGCTATATTGCCATTTCTTCCTCCTCCAAATTCTTTTCAATTGCGTCCTTTCATTTAATATCATGTTTTTGCATCTTGTTTTAATTAATACATGATTTATGTGGTTCACTGTTCTTCCATCCGGAGATTCTCAGGTGCCTTTATATATTTCCTTCCTCTCCATCTGTGTACTTCTCACCATCATATCCCCTTCGTATTATGCAGAGGTTATCAGCCTCTGACGATTATAATTTGATTTGTTGTGCTTGCTATGTCTACATATTATTTTGAAGCATATATTTTCTATTCCGATCTTGGCATTACCTCGACTATTACTATTTTGGTATCGAGCTTCGGCAATTTTTCATATTCGTATATCAGCTGTTCATAGAACTAATCTTTCACATCTCCTTCCTTTTCTTCAGAGGGCGCATGTATATTAATAATGTTTTTATTTCTCTTCTTTCCCTTAAATCTCAATATGCAGAGTCTTTCCAAAATTGGGTTGCAAGTAGTGTACCTAAGCCGCTTCTGACTCACTACTTCGAAAAAGGTCCGCTAGGCGACGGTGGAGATGCGTTGGCGATGTCGGCGGTGTCGTCCATTTTTTATCCAGTCGGCCATTTCGTAGTCGGTCATTTTTTTTATCCAGTAGATTTCGCTAGATGGCGCGCTACAATTTTGCAGATTTCTTTTTTAGATGTGTGTCGTCCATTTTTTATCCGGTAAGTTTGTGCATGACGTAACCGAAAAAAATTTTTGCCCCGAGTGAGATTCGAGCCCACGACCTCATCGTTCCCAGCCTACACCGCTACATGTCTGCCATGAGGGTTCCAATATATTTAGTTTTGAAAGTGATCAGTATAAGTATTTTGAAATCTCACGAGACGTGATTTCACGATGCGATGTAATTTTCTTCAATGCGCCGATTTTAATGCATGAATATGTTCCACATTTTGAAAAAAATGTATTAAAATCGAAAAAAAAAAAATTTACCCCGAGTGAATTCCGAACCCACGACCTCATCGTTCCCAGCCTAGACCGCAACATGTTTGCTATGGTGGATTCATACAAATTATGTTTTGAAATGAACTATATGCGTATTATTTTGAAATGACGCACTAAAAGCTGTACACCGAGGTGTCTCATATATTATCGGATTTCACGATTGCTTCAATGTGAATTTCTTCAATACTCCCTTGTACTAATATCGTTTTAGTTGTTAGAACATGTCAAATGCAGTTGAATCAGAATCCTTCGTAATCGTTCATTGTATATAATTGTATAATCAGTGATAATATAAACAGTTTTATCATACACACATGAGAGAGAAATTAATATGTAACAAATAATTTACTGAAACGAATCCGAATTTTATAACGCTAGAATTATTTTTTAAAATCTCCTTCATCACGACGTTATATCATAAAGCTTATTAACGTTTCGCTGTATTGAATAGGGATGACTTTCCTCAATGTATTTTCATAGAAATTTTTCTAGACACCTTTGAAGAAAAAAATATTATTTGTGTTGTTATTACAAATTATAAAAATATAGGGAATATTGACAATAATAAAGAACCTTGAATTCACGACATACGAGTGGAAGTGTTTTTTTATTAAGCATAAAATATTCTTTCTACTAATATCTATACCTAAGAACAGGTAATCTCTCTCGCCAACACTTGTTCGGGTAGGGAACGCATTAAAAGATTTCAATGACAATATTCTGTATAGCGGTTGATTTGAGAAGCCGACAAGACGTTGAGCTTAGATCATAAAGATTATTAATGTTTCTATATTAAATAGTCCGCTGTATGATACATAAATTAGGTTCATTACAGTATACGAATATTTTTTTCAATACAGGGTGTTAAAAGATATTTGCATCCCTATTATTATTCTGCGGGGAATATTTACGTAAAATATACGAGGCATGTTATGATTAAAATTGATATATACATGGGGTGTTTGTAATTATTAAGACTGTAGAAATATGTAGATATAAAAGTTAATGATTCACACACAGTTTAGTAGTATTTTTAGCGGGATGTCAACATGGAATGATGCATAGTGATTGGAACATTTAAAAAACAATTGAGAAGACGGATACAATTATGATTAACAAGTATGTAGATACTCAATGATTTATAGGTTGAAATTTGACAATCTTATTTTATTACTTTCTTTAAGGAATATTTAATCATGAGTATTCAATAAAACTGTCATTTTAGGTGTCATAGTGTGTTTAATTAACTATATTTCCTCGACTAGATCTTCTTCTGGTGTGCAAGAATATTACTACAAGATAAAAATATTAATCCGGGAATTTTAAAACCTAATTTATTTGTTTTATTCATTAGATTAAGGATGTTGACTAATTTTAGGAATAGCTTTTATTTCAAAGATGGACACAGAATAAAATATAATTACAATATAAAATTTTGGGATGTGTACAAAGTAAAAATTAACATAAAATGATAAAGATATTTACCTTAGAACAATTCGCGACATACGAGTGAAATCGAAAGTGTCTATTATTTTGTTTTTGGATGCACATAAAGTATTGATAACTAAATTCATTACAGATTTCAATTAAATTTAGATTTTTTCGAGTGTCATAGATTATATCTTTAGACAGTAGGCGACAATACAAACAACATATCCATTAATGGGGAGGTTAAAATACGGAACAATTGAACGAACAAACATTTTATTATACAATATAAAATTGAAAAGTTTAATAAATCAAAATAGTAGCTAACAATAATTTTTATTCTTAATTTTAAGAAATATTCAAATGGCTGACATCGACATCCATATAATCATTAATAGAATAGTGCCCCCATGGTAAGGTTTCATCGGAACCAGGAATAATAAATCGTTTGCCATCTTCAGGAATTAAAGCTACTTTATCCTGAACAATTGAATAGACTAGATGCTCCTCGGCACGAATTAGATTTTGGGAAACAGTTTTCTGCGTGAAGGTATCAAGACACTCTTCATAATCTTCAAAGGTGATTATTGTATGCACAACTGACGACTTTACTCCTTTAGCTTTCTTAGTTATTCCAACATTTCGAATGAGGCAGTCTATTTCTTCTTTCTCAAAACCATCATTCGCAAGACGTTTTTTTTTTCCACGAGACCATCTTCAGAAGTTAGTAACCACGTCGCATATAATTTAGATCGTAACCCAATATAATCAGTCATTATAATACCATTGTTCTCATCCTTCATCACCCCAAGAACCGTCTTATTAATTTGAGGAATTCCATAAACATTATCTAGAGGATAATCTGAGGTATCGAAATATCTATACCAGTCCGTCTTCATTGCTTCATAGGGATCTTGACCTCGAATCTCATATATAAGACTATCGGTATCAGTATACAGCACAGTACAATTTTCGCTAAATTGGTTAGACATGTACTCATAGTGAAAATCATAGATCTTAGTTTTAGCTAGATCTAAAATAGTCATTCCTACATATATTGGTTTATTTAACCATATTTGCAGCTTCCTTAATTCGATGGCAATTAGGTTTTCACTAAAAATCATGCTATTTTTAAACTCCGGCTTAGCTATATATGATTCAGCACCATATCGACCACTCCATTGCGAAATTAGCTTTATATTAACGCGCTTGCGCACGTTCTCCATGGTCTTACCGAAAACGGCGTTGTTCATGAGTTTGAACAAATTCTTTTCGAATTCATTCTTCGCAGCTTTACGTAACTCGGTGTTTAAGTCAATGTAGGACTTTAACCAAGAACTCTGCTTAAATTTTAACACTCGATATAGTTTTGATAATACAAGCCCATTCTGTAACGCTTGGTTCAATGTCCGGTAATGTATAACATATTTTGTTTTATTAGTTAGGGTACCCATCAACTTAGTCTCCTCATTTGAACTTGCAGCAGGCATCATGGTCTTAGGATTTATGTCTTCGGAGCAGAATGGTATATCCTTATACAAATCATGTAAATGAACAGGATACTCCTAATCAACCTCGAGTATGTACCCCTCAGAAGCATCTTCAGCAATTTGTGTAACGTCAATATTTGTATCGCACCATTCAAATCCTCCACATGGTAACGCTTGACTCATCGCCCATCCATACTGATTGTTAACGTCAAAATACATTAAATATTTCGTCGGTTTTGAATGATTATAAGTGGGCATATACTTATTGTTGGCTCGGGCACGACGTTTTCCGCAAACTTGTCTAAGTCCACCGCGTAGACCACGCTCAACAAATAAAAACATGTCTACATCAGTGAGAAGTTCCAATTCTTGTCCAGTGTGTTTTAGCATAGCATCGAATGTAAGTCCAGGTAATGTATAATAATGTGAAGGATCGATGTTATATGTAGAAATACAACTGGAACGAAACTGCTCAAAAACGTCAGCAAGAAGAAGGATATCGGTCTTCATATACAACTCTACATATTCACCTAAGGTTTGACATTGAAACGTATTCCAGACGCGTTGTGCTCGACTATAAAGTTTACATGAGCAGGGTTTATCTTCGAGATTATTATAGAAATATTCGATAGGAGGTAACCTTGTTTCTTCAAAGCGGTCGAAAGAATTGAAATAGTCATAAGGCATCACCCCCTCTTAGTTAGCATCGTGAATTCTTCCTCGGGAACACTAGAAAACTGTGATCTCAAATTAGGAAATTCGGTTAAATACGAGGCGAGTTTATCGAGAGATGATGCCATGAATAGGAAACTGTCGATAAATCTGAACCGGATTCGTGCATCTTCAACATGTTTTGTGAAGGAAATATATTTTTCTTTTGTAATAGGAAGCAAATCAATAGAACCTGTCATGCGGGTAGCAATGTCTTCGATGATGAAATTTGCATCATAACCAGATAAGTTCTGGAACACTACATTAACAGTAGTCGAATCCTGATAGTTGATATTACACCCCTCATGCGCTGCACCTCTATAATTGTTTTCAGGAATGAGATGATCATGATCTCGGACTTTCTTGTCAGTATGGATGGGCGATGAGTCAAGCGTTACCATGTGGAGGATTTGAATGGTGCGATACAAATATTGACGTTACACAAATTGCTGAAGATGCTTCTGAGGGGTACATACTCGAGGTTGATTTGGAGTATCCTGTTCATTTACATGATTTGCATAAGGATATACCATTCTGCTCCGAACACCTAAATCCTAAGACCATGATGCCTGCTGCAAGTTCAAATGAGGAGACTAAGTTGATGGGTACCCTAACTAATAAAACAAAATATGTTATACATTACCGGACATTGAAGCAAGCGTTACAGAATGGGCTTGTATTATCAAAAACATATCGAGTGTTAAAATTCAAGCAGAGTTCTTGGTTAAAGTCCTACATTGACTTAAACACCGAGTTACGTAAAGCTGCGAAGGATGAATTCGAAAAGAATTTGTTCAAACTCATGAACAACGCCGTTTTCGGTAAGACCATGGAGAAAGTGCGCAAGCGCGTTGATATAAAGCTAATTTCGCAATGGAGTGGTCGATATGGTGCTGATTCATATATAGCTAAGCCGGAGTTTAAAAATAGCATGATTTTTAGTGAAAACCTAATTGCCATCGAATTAAGGAAGCTGCAAATATGGTTAAATAAACCAATATATAGAAATGACTATTTTAGATCTAGCTTAAACTACGATCTATGATTTTCACTATGAGTACATGTCTAACCAATTTAGCGAAAATTGTACTGTGCTGTATACTGATACCGATAGTCTTATATATGAGATTCGAGGTCAAGATCCCTATGAAGCAATGAAGACGGACTGGTATAGATATTTCGATACCTCAGATTATCCTCTAGATAATGTTTATGGAATTCCTCAAATTAATAAGACGGTTCTTGGGGTGATGAAGGATGAGAACAATGGTATTATAATGACTGATTATATTGGGTTACGATCTAAATTATATGCGACGCGGTTACTAACTTCTGAAGATGGTCTCGTGGAAAAAAGAAAACGTCTTGCGAATGATGGTTTTGAGAAAGAATAAATAGACTGCCTCATTCGAAATGTTGGAATAACTAAGAAAGCTAAAGGAGTAAAGTCGTCAGTTGTGCATACAATAATCACCTTTGAAGATTATGAACAGTGTCTTGATACCTTCACGCAGAAAACTGTTTCCCAAAATCTAATTCGTGCCGAGAAGCATCTAGTCTATTCAATTGTTCAGGATAAAGTAGCTTCAAGTCCTGAAGATGGCAAACGATTTATTATTCCTGGTTCCGATGAAACCTTACCATGGGGGCACTATTCTATTAATGATTATATGGATGTCGATGTCAGCCATTTGAATATTTCTTAAAATTAAGAATAAAAATTATTGTTAGCTACTATTTTGATTTATTATACTTTTCAATTTTATATTGTATAATAAAATGTTTGTTCGTTCAATTGTTCCGTATTTTAACCTCCCCATTAATGGATATGTTGTTTGTATTGTCGCCTACCGTCTAAAGCTATAATCTATGACACTCGAAAAAATCTAAATTTGATTGAAATCTGTAATGAATTTAGTTATCAATACTTTATGTGCATCCAAAAACAAAATAATAGACACTTTCGATTTCACTCGTATGTCGCGAATTGTTCTAAGGTAAATATCTTTATCATTTTATGTTAATTTTTGCTTTGTACACATCCCAAAATTTTATATTGTAAATATATTTTTTCCTGTGTCCATCTTTGAAATAAAAACTATTCCTAAAATTAGTCAACATCCTTAATCTAATGAATAAAACAAATAAATTAGGTTTTAAAATTCCCGCATTAATATTTTTATCTTGTAGTAATATTCTTGCACACCAGAAGAAGATCTAGTCGAGGAAATATAGTTAATTAAACACACTATGACACCTAAAATGACAGTTTTATTGAATACTCATGATTAAATATTTCTTAAAGAAAGTAATAAAATAAGATTGTCAAATTTCAACCTATAAATCATTAAGTATCTACATACTTGTTAATCATAATTGTATCTGTCTTCTTAATTGTTTTTTAAATATTCCAATCACTATGCATCATTCCATGTTGACATCCCGCTAAAAATACTACTAAACAGTGTGTGTATCATTAACTTTTATATCTACATATTTCTACAGTCTTAATAATTACAAACACCCCATGTATATATCAATTTTAATCATAACATGCCTCGTATATTTTACGTAGATATTCCCCGCAGAATAATAATAGGGATGCAAATATCTTTTAACACCCTGTATTGAAAAAAATATTCGTATACTGTAATGAACCTAATTTATGTATCATACAGCGGACTATTTAATATAGAAACATTAGTAATCTTTATGATCTAAGCTCAACGTCTTGTCGGCTTCTCAAATCAACCACTATACAGAATATTGTCATTGAAATTTTTTAATGCGTTCCCTACCCGAACAAGTGTTGGCGAGAGACACTACCTGTTCTTAGGTATAGATATAAGTAGAAAGAATATTTTATGCTTAATAAAAAAACACTTCCACTCGTATGTCGTGAATTTAAGGTTCTTTATTATTGTCAATATTCCCTATATTTTTATAATTTGTAATAACAACACAAATAATATTTTTTTCGTCAAAGGTGTATAGAAAAATTTCTATGGAAATACATTGAGGAAAGTCATCCCTATTTAATACAGCGAAACGTTAATGAGCTTTATGATATAACGTCGTGATGAAGGAGATTTTGAAAAATAATTCTAGCGTTATAAAATTCGGATTCGTTTCAGTAAATTATTTGTTACATTTTAATTTCTCTCTCATGTGTGTATGATAAAACTGTTTATATTATCACTGATTATACAATTATATACAATGAACGATTACGAAGGATTCTGATTCAACTGCATTTGACATGTTCTAACAACTAAAACGATATTAGTACAAGGGAGTTTTGAAGAAATTTACATTGAAGCAATCGTGAAATCCGATAATATATGAGACACCTCGGTGTACAGCTTTTAGTGCGTCATTTCAAAATAATACGCATATAATTCATTTCAAAACATAATTTGTATGAATCCACCATAGCAAACATGTAGCGGTCTAGGCAGGGAACGATGAAGTCGTGGGTTCGAAATTTACTCGGGGTAAATTTTTTTTTTCGATTTTAATACATTTTTTTCAAAATGTGGAACATATTCATGCATTAAAATCGGCTCATTGAAGAAAATTACATCGCATCGTGAAATCACGCCTCGTGAGATTTCAAAATACTTATACTGATCACTTTCAAAACTAAAATATATTGGAACCCTCATGGCGGACATGTAGCGGTGTAGGCTGGGAACGATGAGGTCGTGGGCTCGAATCTCACTCGGGGCAAAAAATTTTTTCGGTTACGTCATGCACAAATTTACCGGATAAAAAATGGACGACACACATCTAAAAAAGAAATCTGCAAAATTGAAGCGCGCCATCTAGCAAAATCTACTGGATAAAAAAAATGGCCGACTAAAAAATGGCCGACTGGATAAAAAATGGACGACAGCGCCGACAGCGCCAACGCAGCGCCACCGTCGCCTAGCGGACCTTTTTCGAAGTAGTGAGTCAGAAGCGGCTTAGGTACACTACAGTTGCATACTAATATATACGCAGCAGACTGTCTTTATCTCCACTTTTGAAGTAAACATTATCTTCAATTTAAACAATTTTCGATCGATGACGATTAAACTCAAACTGATGTTATTTATACAGATTTATGAAGATTATTCGAAAGCTTTCGACAGGCTTGTCCACGGTCTTCTTGTTAATAAGCTCATAGGATTTGGGCATAGGATTTCCTGAGTTATCTCTTCCAGTTTTATTTACGGGATCGTACACAATTTGTTCAAATAAATCGATTTGAGTTTGTCACTTACGTAGCTTCGTCAGACGTTCCTCAAGGATCAATACTCGGTCCGGTTTTGTTTAACATTTTCATATATGATATTTCTGAGTGAATAAATGTCAACTACTTGTTATATGCAGTTGATTTAAAATTATATTGCACCAATAAATTCACGGATGATTGTGAAAATGTGTCTTCTAAATTATCAGGTAGTCGGCTGGTGTAAATGCAATACTTTGTCCCTCAATCAAGCTGAATGTAATGTGATGTCCTATAGTAGTAGAATGAATATATTTATGTGCTCAATTATTGGATAGATAACATTTTCCTTCATCGTCGGTCTGAAACACTAAGTGATCTTGAAGTTATATTTGATTCTTTCCTTCCTATTTATAATCTCATCGACTCCATCATTGCTTCTGCTAACCGCTTGTATGGGTTCATTGTGAGGACTTCTCGTGATTTCAGGAGCGCGTCTACATTAAAAACTGTATATTACGCATCAATAATATCTAAATTAGAATAAGTGTCCTTTGTGTAGAATCTGTTTTATGAATGTCATGTTAGGGTAAATCAACCAGTCATTTGTCATTCGGTGTACTATTGTCGTTTAAGTGCTTTGTATTTTTACACAATTTATGAAATTTAGTGCCAATCAAATCTGTTAGTCATATAATTATTCTCGATTATAGAAACATACGATTTTATTTCTATTTTCCAATAAGTTTATTTTAATAAATTATACTCATAAACAACCACCACATACCACTGATTGGCGTCAGTTACTGTTCCATTGGCCTAGATCTTAAGCAGTTATTGGTCTCCTTTTTTATACAGTATTTAACGGTCGTTTACACGAACTTTCCTAAGGGTCATACCGACTTTAAGTAGTCTTAAAGTTGAGAACACTTCATCGTACTAATAACCAACGGTTGAGTGCTACTTACCAGTATTAATGATCCTTGAAAAAGTAGATGAGAACTAGTCAACGACGTCTTCAAACCAATATAAGGAAGGTATTTGAATCAAAATTTCAATAAAATACAAACATGTTAATAAATCGAAATAAAAAGAAAAAGAAGGTATGAATTTTTTGACAAGAAAATAAAATATTCAAAAATAAAACATTTCACTTGAGATCATCAATTTTTACAATGATATTTTAGTAGACAGGTTTTGCAACTGAAAATGTTTGAATTTAATTTGTGTAATTCTAGCCTTTTAATGCTGGAACCATGGTAAACTCTCTGACATAACTGACAGTCTACTCCAGAATTTTGTGAAGTCAAACTAGCTGTACAAGAAAAACACAGCCCTTTGTAAATTATTTGCTTTTTGAATTCAAAAGAAGTTTCTTGATCAGAATGATGGGTCGGAAACAGCGACTTCTTGACTTTTTCAACTGCATAATTGCTTAATAATTCTTGATGAAAGTATTCTTTATTTGATTTGTCATTGATTTCAATAGGCGATCATACAGATGCCAAATTAAAACTTGCCATCTTACATTCCGTTTGGTATGCATTCCATCTGGTACTCCACCCTCTTAGATTGCTACAAACGTATGTTCTTCATTTTTTTCGTTGCTTTTGTTTAAGTTTTCTCCATCATTTTCTTTTTTGCCTAATGCCACTCCATTATTTTGAGAATAGACTACCCTTTCAACCTCACTGTCTTTAAATTTAATATTTTGCTGCAAATTTAGATTAACCTGTATTTCTTCTTAGAGATCAATTTCTTTGTTTTCAGTTTTGTGAGTCGGAGTCGGAGTAAGTCTTTTATTTTTTGGATTTTATAATCAGTTTTGTGTTCGTTTTTGGTTGATTTTGCTTCTTTTTTGAAACCTTCTTGACAATATTAATTTTTTCACTTCGTTTCTGAAGTATTAACTTCTTTTTTCCTTTCTGTTCAAGGTTTTTCTCCTTTTCAACTTCTTCTTCTTCCACCTCTCTTTTAAGCCACTGAGTAGATGTTAGAGCGAATGTAAGTTTCCCAGGTTCTTTTCTTCCCTTTTTTGATGGTAGTTTTTCATACCATGGACTTTCCTCTAAACTTTGTAGATAATTCTGGGCTATTACCTCGGATTCGGTTCTGATCAATTCTATCGTTTCTTGTTTATTGCTGTTATCTATAGGGAATATCATATGTATTTGTGGTATAATTTTATCTGTTAGTACTCCAGTCTCAAACAAAATCTGATATTCATTATTTTCTATGTCGAGTGAAGGTTGTAACTGCGAAATTTGTTTTTCCTCGTTAATGAACAAAGTAGGTATTTAATTAATATTAATGTCATCCAATACAAAGTTATTTGCCTCATAATTTGAACAAACCGGTGATTCCTTGATGCTATCGTTTTCTGGGGTTTCTTTCTCGACGATATCTAGTATATCAGACCTAGGAGAATTATTTGATTCATCTAGTCCGATCCATTTTGGCAAAATATTTTTCCATAAATTCAAATAGATTAATCTTTCCGTTATTTTCAGCCTTAAATTACTGTGTTTACAAAGTCAGTATAACTTGAAAATGTAACTTGTTTGGGAGATGTAATATCATTTTCATAAAGTTAGATATTCTGCCACCTAAACACTTGGAAAAGTCTATTGCATTCGAATTCCATGTTTGAAGTCCACTTGCTCTGAATCAATTTTTAATTGTTTTAGCTTTGTCAGTTTGGTCTTTCGCACCATTTAGGATTGGTGCAAAGTTTTCTTTCGTTACGTTTCCAAGGGATGATTTCGCGTCCAATCTACCACTGCTCTCTTACACCCATGCTTTATAGGCTTAAAAGCTGCAACGTCAGATGTTTGCATAATTCTTGTGGCATTTGGATACAAGCATATTAAAACAATTTGCAATGTTACACTTAAACAACTAAGCTCATAAGTAACGTGGGTGCTATGTCCCTCTGAGAATAGAATAACCGGAAAAGTGTTGCCCATTATTTGCAAACTTGGATGTAATACATTTCTTACATAGGTAAGCATTACTTCTGATTGAATCCAACCTGTGTCCGAAAAACCTACACCCCAACGCTTTGGAATTGATTTAGCTACTTTCAAAGCCAATCTTTTATGTGGATAACAACCATAGGTGGTGTCACTTTACCTGACGTTGTAAAAGTAAACATCACCGTTAAAGTTGTTTTAGAGGAAGCATACGCAACTTCATAAACATTCTTTGCCCTCTTGAGTGCCAAGAGTTTAATATTTTTTGGACACAGATTAAATAATGTTTCGTCAGCATTAAGGATACGTTCAAGAATAGATAACCACCGTTTTGACTCAAGATAGTTTTCAATGCCCTTATACATTTTTTATATATCTTTCTGAAATATTCACAGCAGTTACCGTCTCACCTGTTATTTCACAAATTTCTCTATTTCTTCTCAGATAAACTGTATACCAAACTTCGCCACGGCGGTTGTTCATTAATAAATTTTTTCTAGTAGTTTTATCCAGAAATTCTTTTACCGATTCTTGAATATCTTCCTTTCGTCAAGGATTGGGACCTAAACTGGTTTAAACAAATTTTTTACTTTCTCTAAATTGCAGTG
>OY998176.1:187282487-187357487 GCA_963921935.1 Galeruca laticollis | reverse complement strand
GTATATTGGTTGTTCCTGAGCAGTTCGAGTCAATGGAAAGGATCTTCGTTCTATTACTGTAAGTATTTTTATGTCATATAGAGGGAATATTGATTATTTTTCTGATACATCTGATTATTCTGATTCAAATTCTGATTCAAATAATTCAAATTCAGACTCAAATTCTTTTAATACTAAAATAATAAAATAAAATTAACTTTAGCATCTCCAAAACTTATTCCAATAAATAATTTTAATAAAATGGCTACTCCATAATTACCTGTTTAAAAAAAAAGAATATCTTGATATGATACCAGAATTTGATGTAAACAATGCACTACGTCCTAGGTATATTGAAATTTCAGAGAAATTAGTCAGTAAGTCTTATAATACTGTAGATGTAGGAGATTTTCAAAATTAATATTTTATGTCCAGCATCTTAGCAAAAATAAAAGGTAAAGCGGCTATAAACATTTATTCTTGTACTATAAGAACTTGAGAAAATCTAAAAGATTTACTCCTTAATACTTACGCTGATAGAAGAGATATTTACACATTAATCATAGTACTTTCAGAAATGAAACAAGGTAATGAAACGCCTTTCGAATTGTATAATACAATTCAACATTTATTAAATCTTCAAATTTCTTATCTCATAACACATTTCAATGTGAATGAACATCCAATGTTAGGAAATTATTTTCAAAATTTGGCACTCAGGGTATTGCTACGCCGTTTAAAAGAACCTTTAGGCACATTATTGCGTACGAAAAATCCAGAAAATTTAAATATTGCTTTAAATGTTCATACAAATGATTTTCATTTATATCAGAGCCAGAATAATCATCCGAAAAATATTTTTCAAAATTTTAATACGCAAAGTTATTCACATAAAAATAGAACCAATATCCAAAATAATGTGGCTCATACGTAGCCACCTCCTAAGCCAAATTCTATGCAGAAATATCAACACACTAATAGAAATCCAGCATCAAACCCACAAAATCGTCATCTTATAATCATCTCATAATCTTCTAATAGTAATAATGGTCATAACGTTTTTAAACCTAATCCAAAACAAAGATGTCCAAATCCAACTCCAATGAGTATGTCTTCGAGAAACACACCTAGACCACAACACCAAAATTATCAAAATAGGTTCCAAGACAACCCTAATCAACGTAGAGAGTTTATCTCGGGAGAACTCCATAATATAGACGATTCCGATTATTTTTTAGAGACAACAGCCTCGGAGTCAAACCAAACATTATCGAATTGTTAAACTTAAAAAATTCAGAAAGTGTGTTACCCTATATAAATTTCCGAAAACAAAATCTGTTATAATTGATACTGGTATCATAAGATCCTTTGTGACACCAGCTTTTGATAAAAAATATTTCAGAAAATCTATGTCAAAAGGCCATTCCACGTCAAATCTGCCTTTGCTAGCAGCCAACAAAATTTCTGTACATTCATTCCAATCCCTAAAATGTTTGATTATAGGCAACCGCTTAATTTAGAATATTGTGTTTTCAAATTACACTTTGATTGTTTACTAGGATTAGATAATTTAAAAAAATTGAATGCAATTATTGACCTGAATAATAGTTAAGTTATGACTCCCAATAGTCAAATTAAATTAGATTACATTGACATTAAAACTGGATCCACGATCCATCTTTGATAATGGTAATAGAAGTTTCCGAAAGCTTGGAAGAAAAACCGAACAAGAGTTTTCTTTGATTAATTTGCCGTTACCCCAGTATTCGTGGTTTCATATATATATATATATATATATATATATATATATATATTATTGTGAAAAAATAGTGCTACACACTGTACATATATCTAACACAAGTTAATTACAACTTAAGATATTAACGAGTATGAAATTATTCAAGCATAAACTATTCGAGAGTCAAATTTAAACTAAATTAAACTAATGAAATTTCTCTAAACCTTATAATGTTATAATGTACCCTGTATACACATACATGACACAAATATAATAGGATTCAAACTCTTTGAGAGAAAAGTTCATAAAAATAACATCACCTGTTATGAAATGAATGAGTCCACTCTTCGGGTGAAATCGTCAAATGTTTGTGCATGTCTTAAATTCCCATTAGATGCCATCGGACTATTTGGAAGCCCTGGAGGTGTTTCTTGTAATATACCCAAAAGTTGAAATTCCAAATAAAAATATTAGGGTTATAAAATTTTTGACATCTGTTTGAAATATGTGTCAGTTGAGTAGAGCAAGGTCAACAGCTAAAAATTTTAAGAATTAATAATATATATGATATAGATATGAATTGTTTGTTTAAAATTGTAAGAAATTAGGTTTCATAATTAAAAAGTTAATATCTTAAAACATATAATGAAATCCATGAATAAAGAACTATGAGTAATTTTGATTGGTTACAATTATTTATGTGATTTCAATAAACAGAGGGCTAATGAAAAATGAGGTTTCTTGTTTAGAAAAAAGTGGTTGCTTAGGGAGATAAAGAAGGTTGTTGATTTTTGAAATAAGAAAGTAGTAGAGCGTTGGTGCTAAGAAGAGCTAAGAGAAACACATTATTTTTCTTTCATAATAATTATAAGACTTGTGAAATTTATAGCTAATATTAAAAAGTGAATAGTGATACTAACCTTCTAAAACGATTCCTGAACTAAATATTTGATATATACAGTGTAGGTATCCTTTACATAATCCCAGAAGAGAATACTGAAAGACTTTTCAGTAATGAAGTGATACAAATGAACTGTGAATCCAGTTTCCCAAAAAAGACTAGTGAAACTAACCTTATAAAACGATTCCTGAATTAAATATTCCATGTGTACAGTGTAAATACACAATTCCAGAAGAAAACACTGAAAGGCTTTTCAGTAACGAGTTGATTCAAATGAACTGTGAATCCAGCTTCCCAAGAAATTTTCCAGAACTTCCTAAAAGGCAAGAAAAATGAATATTCTTCTATAGAACATTAGTGGAAAACATAAGGTATTTCATAATTTTTTTTTAAAAGAAAACTTACTTGTAAATATAAAGGAACATTAGGTATTGAATTATATCCGACATTCTTATGTACATATCACAATCGTTCATTTTGTATATGTATTTGTTTTTGTTGAATACAATTACCAACACAACTTAAACGCATAATAAGTTGCATACGTACATGTATAATTTCATTGGTATGAATTTTGTGTGAAAGACCATCATAGATAAGTTTTATTTTTCTTTATATATCGTATGCAAGGAAAAATAATGTATTTTTTTGATTTTTTACGAGATGAAAATTCTTTTCTCTTAAATAAATAGAATCATATATCTGTGAATCTTGATTCAGTGTTTTCTTTTGTAAGTTGGCAATACTGTTTAGACAGCATCCACCACTGAAGGTTTCCTTGAGATGAAGTATACAGGACCGCACTACAGAGATTTATAAAAAAAAACTTAATATAACAGAATTTTTTTTTAATATCTAATATTTGGCGCATATAAAATAATAATAACAAGATTTATTATATATGAAAAGCCCATGAACCCAGATCCTGAGAAGCTGACTTCTCATATAAAAATTTATAATAAGAAGAGATAAAGGTAAGTGCACTGTATGGCATTATTGAACAAAATAATCTCTTAAATATACCGGGCGAATTGAATTAAAATTTTATTGATTTTGAAACACAAATAGTAAACCACAATAAAATGTTGGCCCAACGTAGGGCAAATTAGAAAAAATATATTTATGCATATTTGAACATTAAAATTTCTCCCACCTATTCGCTTATACCATTTATACTATCCACAATAAAATGTCACCGCAACGTGGGGCTAATATAGAAATTTTGTAAATCATAATAAAAAGCATTGAAATAATTTTTTTTGGACTGTATTAAAAGAATTTAAATACATAAAATGGAGAAGAAAATGACATTAAGAGACGGAAAGCAGGTAGGAGTTGAAAGTAGGTCTGACGAAGAGAGAGAAGAAAGGAGTAATGGTAGAGGAGATTTTCAGGTACAATACTTGGAACAGGGGAGAGAACATTCGGAAGAAGACATTGCAGAACAAGGTCAGGAAGAAGAAGATGCACCATTGTCAGAAGAAACAGGACAAGAGGTCAAACAAAAATCAAAAGAGGAAGAGGATATGGACGTGATGAGTATGCTCCAAATGATGATGAAAAGAATGGATCAAAACAATGAAGATATGAGGAGAGATATAAATGGAAAAATGGATAAACAAAATGAGAATATGAATTGTATGAAGGATGACATTAGGGGAGAAATGAAGAAATTTCATGAAGAAATAATACAAGCAATAAGAGGAGAGGGGATTAAAGAAATAGACAATTCACAGATTAACAGAATTAACAAAATGGAGGAGAAAGAAAAGGATTTCAAAGGAGAGATTCAAATGGATGTTAAGATACAAAATGAAAATAGAAATGATGATACTATAGAACAAAAATTAAGTAATAAAATGGAAATTGAGGAAGTGAAAATACAAAGTGTGATGGAGTTTAAAGAAGTTGAGAAGGAAACAGAAGAAATACAATTTATTAAAATACAAAGACAAATAAATGAGGAGATGATAAATAGCAATTTACAGAATCTAGGAAGTGCGGAAGTCATGAAAATTTATGAAAAAGAGATTTATTGGAAAATACCAGATCCAGATGTTAATATTTTGAAACGAATAGTGACATATGGTAAAAGAAATAATAATAATAATAATAAGGGGATACAACTTAATTGGAAGTTAGAGGAAATGAATAAGATATTACAAGAGACCAAGGAAGAAATAGAAGAAACCATAAGACAGAATATAGAAACAATAATTTATGCAGAAAATTTCGAAATGAGAGTAAAACTTGGCAGAAATATAAAGATAATTGATCCAAGAAATTTTAATAGGATAATTAAAAATAAAATGATAGGAAGTGAGAGTATTATGGGAAATGAAATAATAAAAAGAAGAAACAATAATATGAAGAAATTGGAAACGCAAATTTTGATGAATCTATTGGGAGAAATTGATGAGATAGGGGATAACAAAATAAAAAAAGACACAATGGAAAATTTAAAGAAACTTAGGATACAAGAGAATCAAACAATAAGAGAAGAAGATAAGACGAAATTTAGGAAAAGAAAATAAAATTGATTAATAAGGCTGTATTATAGGACTGGAATCTAAAAGACGAATGAGGAATTGTAAGAGGTCAAGAAGGGATATAAAAAAAACATGTAAATAAAAAGTTTATAATTAACAAATAATAACTTAAAAAAAACATATGTAAATATAATTTTGTACAGAGATAGAAATTAGGATATATAAAGATAATGATGAAATACAGAAATAATTACATTAACAGATATAATACCAATGGAGATTATAGCAAAAACAACAATTATAACAACAATTTAGGAAATAACAATAACTATAATAAGAACGATAGCAACCAAAAACAACTATAACAGAAACTTCAAATAAAATAACAACAGAAATAACAATTACAGAGAACAGTATTCAAAGGAGAGAAGAGAGAGTGATAACATATAAACATCCAAGGAAATATATAAAATTTGGGGAAGATTTAGAATTACAAGAAATAATGGGATTGATAAATATTAAAGGGAAATTAAATGGAAAAGAAATAAAATTACTAATAGATACAGGTTCGGAAGCGTCCATAATTTAAACAAAACTAATAGAAGAAAACATTGAAAATCATGAAAATAAATTAATTAAAATACCAAAAACCACATTGATAGGAGCAAATGGAAAGAAGCTATGTGAAGTAAATAAGTCTATAATACAAAAGATTGAATTGAAGGATGGGGAAGAAGTTGAAATACAATTACTGTTGGTGAATAATTTGGAAACATGCATAGTAATAGGAATTGATGAATTAACAAAGTTTAAAGTAATACTTGATTTTGAAAAGATGGAGATAGAAATTGATGGAAATAGAATTGAATTTGGAAACGAAAATTTGGAAGAATTGGCAATTGAAAAGGATAATAAGAAGTTGTGGAATATATAAAGGTGTGGAAATATGGAAGAATTGGAATTAGTGTGTGGAAATAAAGAATATGAAGAGAAAGTGAAGAATTTAATAGAGAAATATAAAGGATTTATTGGAAAAGAAATGAGAATGGCAAAGAACTATGTGCATAAAATGGAAGTTACAGGAATAGAGAACTTCAGAGTAAGAACATATCCCATACATTACAAGTATAGAAAAGAGGTTAAGCTAGAAATACAAAGAATGTTAAAGACAGTATTATAGAAATATGTAACACAAGAGTTATAAATAAATTTTTTGTACCACAATACGAGGCTCCGATAAATTTATAAACAATATTTGGACGCATAACGAACACTGAAGAATTTAAAAAAAATTGATTTAAAACACAGTTTCTGGCAAATTCCTTTGGATGAAAATTATAAATAAATTAATAACTAAAGATAAACTAAAAATTTGTATACATTTAATTATAGTATTATAAATAAATTAAAACTAACTGAAGAGGATACTGCAACACAGGATTCCAGAATAATCTTTGTAACAGCGACCTGAAATAAAAAGAAATGTATTACTTGTAAAATTGAAAGACAATATTTAAATAAAATACTTGAAGTAAAATTTACGTTCATAAAATTTTTCCTAGAATAAAGAATTTGATAAACGCAAAATTTAGGGGATGTTATTGTGAAAAAATAGTGCTACACACTGTACATATATCTAACACAAGTTAATTACAACTTAAGATATTAACGAGTATAAAATTATTCAAGGAACAACTATTCGAGAGTCAAATTTAAACTAAATTAAACTAATGAAATTTCTTTAAACTTCATAATGTACCTTGTATACACATACATGACACAAATATATTAGGATTCAAACTATTTGAGAGAAAAGTTTATAAAAATAACATCACCTGTTATGAAATGAATGAGTCCACTCTTCGGGTGAAATCGTCAAATGTTTGTGCATGTCTTAAATTCCCATTAGATGCCATCGGACTATTTGGAAGCCCTGGAGGTGTTTCTTGTAATATACCCAAAAGTTGAAATTCCAAATAAAAATATTAGGGTTATAAAATTTTTGACATCTGTTTGAAATATGTGTCAGTTGAGTAGAGCAAGGTCAACAGCTAAAAATTTTAAGAATTAATAATATATATGATATAGATATGAATTGTTTGTTTGAAATTGTAAGAAATTATGTTTCATAATTAAAAAGTTAATATCTTAAAACATATAATGAAATCCATGAATAAAGAACTATGAGTAATTTTGATTAGTTACAATTATTTATGTGATTTCAATAAACAGAGGGCTAATGAAAAATGACGTTTCTTGTTTAGAAAAAAGTGGTTGCTTAGGGAGATAAAGAAGGTTGTTGATTTTTGAAATAAGAAAGTAGTAGAGCGTTGGTGCTAAGAAAAGCTAAGAGAAACACATTATTTTTCTTTCATAATAATTATAAGACTTGTAAAATTTATAGCTAATATTAAAAAGTGAATAGTGATACTAACCTTCTAAAACGATTCCTGAACTAAATATTTGATATATACAGTGTAGATATCCTTTACATAATCCCAGAAGAGAATACTGAAAGACTTTTCAGTAATGAAGTGATACAAATGAACTGTGAATCCAGTTTCCCAAAAAAGACTAGTGAAACTAACCTTATAAAACGACTCCTGAATTAAATATTCCATGTGTACAGTGTAAATATCCTTTACAAAATCCCAGAAGAAAACACTGAAAGGCTTTTCAGTAACGAGTTGATTCAAATGAACTGTGAATTCAGCTTCCCAAGAAATTTTCCAGAACTTCCTAAAAGGTAAGAAAAATGAATATTCTTCTATAGAACATTAGTGGAAAACATAAGGTATTTCATAATTTTTTTTTAAAAGAAAACTTACTTGTAAATATAAAGGAACATTAGGTATTGAATTATATCCGATATTCTTATGTACATATCACAATCGTTCATTTTGTATAAGTATTTGTTTTTGTTGAATACAATTACCAACACAACTTAAACGCATAATAAGTTGCATACGTACATGTATAATTTCATTGGTATGAATTTTGTGTGAAAGATCCTGAGAAGCTGAATTCTCATATAAAAATTTATAATAAGAAGAGATAAAGGTAAGTGCACTGTATGGCATTATTGAACAAAATAATCTCTTAAATATACCGGGCGAATTGAATTAAAATTTCATTGATTTTGAAACACAAATAGTAAACCACAATAAAATGTTGGCCCAACGTAGGGCAAATTAGAAAAAATATATTTATGCATATTTGAACATTAAAATGTCTCTCACCTATTCGCTTATACTATTTATACTATCCACAATAATATATATATATATATATATATATATATATATATATAACAAAAACAGAATTAGCGGGCATATCACGCAAAAGAGGTTACAGAGAATGAGTGGTAACCGTAGACATGCATGTTTCTGGCTCATTAGCCTTCATCGGTACGGCATAACCAAGAAAAGGTGTAAAACTTGGGAGCAAGGATGTAAATTGAAACATGAGAAAACACAAACAAACGGATTTTAACAAGATAACCAAACGCACATTCGTGCCTTCAAATGGAAGATCCCGAGTTTTCAGGACAACAACCAACAGAGACACGGAGGCGTCTATAGCTCTCCTGTCTGTTTTTGTTTTATATTCCACGCGTTATTCTTTCATCTTTTCATTGATTATTTGTCTATTTCCAGGTTCAGAAGGTTCAAACAGGAGAGCTATAGACGCCTCCGTGTCTCTGTTGGTTGTTGTCCTGAAAACCCGGGATCTTCCATTTGAAGGCACAAATGTGCGTTCGGTTATCTTGTTGAAATCCGTTTGTTTGTGTTTTCTCATGTTTCAATTTACATCCTTGCTCCCAAGTTGTACACCTTTTCTTGGTTATGCCGTACCGATGAAGGCTAATGAGCCAGAAACATGCATGTCTACGGTTACCACTCATTCTCTGTGACCTCTTTTGCGTGATATGCCCGCTAATTCTGTTTTTGTTATATATATATATATATATATATATATATATATATATATATATATATATATATATATATATATATATATATATATATATTATTGTGGATAGTATAAATGGTATAAGCGAATAGGTGAGAGAAATTTTAATGTTCAAATATGCATAAATATATTTTTTCTAATTTGCCCTACGTTGGGCCAACATTTTATTGTGGTTTACTATTTGTGTTTCAAAATCAATAAAATTTTAATTCAATTCGCCCGGTATGTTTGAGAGATTATTTTGTTCAATAATGCCATACAGTGCACTTACCTTTATCTCTTCTTATTATAAATTTTTATATGAGAAGTCAGCTTCTCAGGATCTGGGTTCATGAGCTTTTTATATATAATAAATCTTGTTATTATTATTTTATATGCGCCAAATATTTGATATTAAAAAAAAATTCTGTTAAATTAAATTTTTTTTTATAAATCTCTGTAGTGCGGTCCTGTATACTTTATCTCAAGGAAACCTTCAGTGGTGAATGCTGTCTAAACAGTATTGCCAACTTACAAAAGAAAACACTGAATCAAGATTCACAGATATATGATTCTATTTATTTAAGAGAAAAGAATTTTCATCTCGTAAAAAATCAAAAAAATACATTATTTTTCCTTGCATACGATATATAAAGAAAAATAAAACTTATCTATGATGGTCTTTCACACAAAATTCATACCAATGAAATTATACATGTACGTATGCAACTTATTATGCGTTTAAGTTGTGTTGGTAATATATATAGATAAATCAAAAATCTTTTTATATCTTAGGGTTTCCGTCTTAAGTAGGGCTGAATTAAACTCTTGTTTACTACCCAACGTTTCGAAATACTTTATCCTCCTTTTCAAGGTTAAAATATTGACATCTTGTTACATTTTATTGAATAATTAATTTTTCAACCTACGTGCAGAGTGAGTTAAGAAGTTAACATTTATTAAAACACTCCATTTGGAATAATGAAAATATGTTATATGTAGGTACTATTCAACTAATTTACAAGTATCTCTCTAATGTACCTTGACATTGCTTAACTTTTCCACATCCTGACAATTTCGTTGATAATGTTACTTAACTTTTAATCTCATTTTAGATTGATTATAATATGAAAAATATATAAACTTCTGAATGATTAGCGAAATACTGAGAAAACTATTCAAGAACATCTTTTACACACCATGTACGTGATTTCAATTCACCAATATTATAGAAATTTTTTTTTATAGTAGTTTGATATCGCTACGTCTTACTACTCGTCTATTTGTTATTAGACTCTCTACCAATGTTGACATGAAGGTCTGAATAACTTTTCGTATCGTGTTTACCGTTTCTCCTATTCAAATACCTTAGCAAATTCAAGCTTTGAAAATATATCATAGTTTAGGGTGTCTCAATTATTTATTTTTCTCACCCAATTCGATTTATTCTCAAACAAACTTATAAATTAATTTTGAAGATAGTATGAAACATTTCAACTCATATGCACCAAATCCCTAAGACCACAAAACTGAAAGCGATTCATTGGAAAAAATATTGATGATGAATGTAATAAAATATAAATATCAATTGATCAATAAAGTCTGGAACACTTCGTTCGATACAATAAAAAGCTGAACTCGGACAGTTCTGTATTGCTGCATAACCTACCAGTAATTACGCCGTTTCAACAAATTTCATGCATTTTTGAACGTATACAAAAGAAAGGCGAACATTTCCAACAACCAAAAACCTAATTAAAAGTTTAGTTTACGTACATTGGAGAAAATTATGCTTAGTTAATTCCCGGATTTCGAGAGTCTAGAAATTTCTCGTTCGAAATTACAGATATTTGCATATTAACAAGAAACCATATTGTCTGTTGTTAGTTCGAAAATAAAAATCATTCTCATGAATATTGTATCCGCATATATTTGATACAAAAAGTTCCTGCGGCAACTGAATGCCGAATTGTGGAGATGGGACTTGAATCAATTGAACAACATTTTCAACGCAAACTCTCAATATATTCTCTATATAATGATTTTGAAAAACCTATCATATTAAACTAGCAACACAAAATAAAATGCTTAAACTACAATATATCAATTTTTCAAACTTTTTGTTCGAATGTCTACTCGTTTCCTAAAACTAATTGCTGAATAATGATCATAATAATACCCTACATTCTTATTCGGTAGTACAAGGGGACTCTATATTCAACAAGGATGCATCCTTAAATTATGTTTCATATCTACAGTATCTTATTAATTGAAAACATTATATCAACTTGTTTGCATCTCCTACAAATCAACTTTTCTCAACCCTATAGGGTATTCCAATTAGTGGTTGTAATAAATAATCCAGATTCAATTCTAAAAGGTTGCTAAATATACGGCAATACATATCAGGAAAAAAATAGGGAAGCGACAAAATCAATTTATTGGACTGAACTGAAATCTTGAAACAGAAAGTGGTTTAACTCATATATCCATTTTAGTGAAAGAGGTGAACTCCCAAATTAATGAGAATAAGCGTCCCACCTATATTACATCATCCTTGACCTAGAATATTGAATTTCATAAAAACTTCGAAGACGTCGAAACTCTCTCTGGCATATACAGGGTGTATCAATGATAACTGTATGGACTATAACTGCATCCTTATTTGATCTAAGGCAAAAAATGTCTTAAATAAAAGTTGTAGAGGGCGATAAAAGCTATGTATACACTAGAGTTTATTTCTCAACACCATAGCGGTTTGGTCTGTTCATTACTACATCACCGGTTCCTAACAGTGCAGAGCAAAAATGAAGGCTATGTTCCAATATTTAGGGAGTCTGATAAATGCAAAACTTAAACATGTGCTAATGGTTCTACTAATGTGATATCTATATACAGGGTGGCCCAGACCAACATACAATTAATCCTACAGAGTGAACTAGAGATCAAAATAGGGCGATTTAAATCAACTTTTCTTTATATGCTCTATTGAGCCGTGTGAGTTTGATGAAAGTTTTTTTTTCATACTTTTGAATAATTCGAAACCCGTGAAAAGTTAGGCTCTGAATTTTGAAGAAAAAACTTGAAACCGAATTTCAAAAATAAAAGTGTGAACACGAAATTTAAAAAGGAGCCTTGAATTCACTTCAATTGCTAGACTTAGGTGTAACGCTAATGAAGATCATATCAAAACAATCAGAAATCTAAAGAGATAATGAAGTAGTGAGGAATCCATCATGACTGAGTACAAGTTTTCAGATCAGTATCATCATTAAAGCCCTTTCTATTGTGCGTCAATAGACATAAAAAGATATTTTATGAAACTACAAATGTTCGTACAAAAAATAAACAGTACATATTCCAATTAAACATGTTTTCTATTTATGTATAGTTTGCCAACGAAATTACTAGCCAGCCCGCTATTTTCTGAATATGGGACTTAGGTTATTTTCAAAATCAGCGTCTGAATATAAAATTTTAGATCATTAGAATCGGATGGAATGTTTTCAGTACTAGAACATACAAGGCCGCCGAAATTACAATGCAATATATTTAGGATTTCTGATATAATAGTTTATTTTATTTCAAACTTATAAAATGAGCGACTCATTTAACATGTCTTGGAACCGTCATAGCTAAAGATAGAATACGAAGTATGATACATGCTTCAAGTTTTCAAGAATCCAAATATTAAAAAGTATTTAGGTAATTCTATTTAAAAAAAAACAATTTTGAATTTCCATTTGAACCCTAAATTATAGTCAGATGTTTGAATACCTGAAATATTAATCTTTATGTAGAAATTCATAAATTCAGCATGGCGGCTCCAAAATGGAGGACGAGATTTTTGATTATTGTCCAATTATGGGTTGAGGTTACGAATTTATCCGGAGATTCTCAAAAATCAATATCGTGGGTCCACGATGGCAAACCAGTTAATCATATTAGCTCAGAACTAACGGAAAAATTACCTCATAATAATGAAGCTGTATCAGACAAACATTTATTCAAATGCGCTAGAAAGTAAAAAATAATTTCTTTGGATGTATAACGTGGATTATTCTGTAGGTTACAGATTAAAAAGCTTATGTATTCGAGCTAAAAAATTTTGCAGCATGCTCTATGTGAAAAAAATTACATACAAAGTATCGTTAAACTTGTGCCACCCTCAGGTTTTATTTCCAAATACGAATCTATATTTTTAATTGCATTGATTCAAATGCCAAGAGTCATGTTTCATATCGGCGTAGTATTTACATCTGAACTACAGACTGTTTTGGAAATATTGAACTATTACCGGTAAAATTTCAAATCTACAATGATTAAACAAGATCTTGTTGTATGATCAACTTGGCATTGATCCACTTCTTACTCACTGATATTTTTCAATTACAGCTGTTATGGAATATTAAAAGAGGTTAAAATTGTTCTGGTCTTAGTTCAATATACAAAAACTTGTTATGGCAAAGTTTTGGAAAATGCTCGCAAAATAAATAAATGTAGGCAAAAGAAGAATTTCAAAATTTTCAATTTTTCCGGTATAACTCCAGAACTGAAGAAGATAGATTATCTTGAATTATTTAAATGACCTCTGAAATACACAAGTTTGCCCCCATTTAACTATCCCTATATCTCTTACCGTTATCATGATCCCAATGCATAGACTCGAATTTGAATAGCATTGTATAACAAGTGTGGAAAGTTACATATTCCGGACGAGTAAAGGAAATACAATTTCTAACGAGTTATGCACTCTATATTTCCTACGACCATGAATATACAAATGGTGTGAATTATGAGTATTAAAATATGAATTCTGAGTATATAATTACTATCATGCGGAGTAACAGAACGCAAAAATTGTTTTTCGTTAGTCCGCATTCGGTCCTCCCTATTGCTCATTTTCCTAATACGACTATTCAATTACTGGACTTCTTGCTTCAGACGGTTTCGGCCGTAAGACGAATTCCATATTTTCTTTCTTTCTCTTTTAATTATACATTAATTTCATTTTAATTGCTTCTCTTAACGTTATCTAATTTTAAGTTTGTTTCACATTTGCATAATTATGTAAATTTTCCTGATTTTAATAAAATTTTCCTACAATATATTTTCCATATTACCTACCGACACATCTTGGATTCTGCTGGATGCCACGGGCATGTGACAACTTTCTTTTTATAATACTTTTCATGTGAATGATATATACATTTAAGCCCTGATGATAGCTCAGTGTGCCGAAACTAGTTGCCCCTATAACTTGTAATAATATATGCTGTAGTACGTATTTTGCGTTTTACTTACTGCTATTTCCTTGCATAATATATTTGAGATGGATAGTCTTTTTCATTAACATTAATGTAAGTTATAATCTCTGATAAACTACAAATACAAATTGAAAATCATTTTAGATATTTTTGGTTGTGGTAAAAATAAAAAGTCAATTATTTATTAGTAGTTTGTTTGTCTACAGAGCTAATTTCAAGTTTTATTTCGTTGATATAGATGTTAAATAGCTCTAATTATAATAAAAGAATATATAAAATGAGTAATGTGTCTCTCTCATTTGTAATAAAGTATGTCAATGTACGCACCATTATAGAATCAATCTTCGGTAAGTTACAGCTATATCTTTTGACGGAGCCAGTCTCCATTGTGATGAAAATCGTAAAATATTATCGTTATTCCAACAAATTATCAAGAAAAATAGTTCATATTCATAACTGGGTTATGAGAAATAAGTTTAATTTAAAACGAATAATAAGTTTTTTAGAATGTTATTTTAGGTTTCTAAAAACTATCTTTTATGTGTAAAATATGTCTTCATATGGATTTGTACCAACCGTCAACATCCCTATTACTAGAAAATATGTTTCATTCTCCTCTCTCAAAAGAAAAAAAAATACATATTTAAAATTACTGGAAGTCACTTTGAACGCGATCTATATACAATATACAGGACACACCGATTCTTAAAGAAAATCAAATCTACCTACTAATAATCGATCAAGGTCCCAGTGTTGCCAAATAATAAAAAGCCACTCTGTGCGTGATCTCTATGCATTGGGGCTGATCTATATACATATTGTGTATATTGGAGGATGCCACAGCGCTACAAATCTATATCTATACGGACGCCACTTCTACCGATATCGCGATATATATATATATATATATATATATATATATAAATATATATATATATATATACATATATATATATATATATATATATGTATATATATATATATATATATATATATATATATATATATATATATATATATATATATATATATATATATATATATATGTATATATATATATATATATTTATATCGCGATAGCGGTAGAAGTGGCGTCCGTATAGATTTGTAGCGCTGTGGCATCCTCCGATATATACAATATGAATATAGAACAGCCCCAATGCATAGAGATCACGCACAGAGTGGCTTCCTATTATTTGGCAACACTGGAATCTCGATCGATTATTAGTAGGTGGATTTGAATTTATTTAAGAATCGGTGTGTCCTGTATATTGTATATAGATCGCGTACAAAGTGACTTCCAGTAATTTTAAATATGTATTTATTTTTCTTCTGAGAGAGGAGAATGAAACATATTTTCTAGTAATAGGGACGTTGACGGTTGGTACAAATCTATGTGAAGCTATTATTTACACATAAAAGATAGTTTTTAGAAACCTAAAATAACATTCTAAAAAATTTATTATTCGTTTTAACTTAAACTTATTTCTCATAAACCAGTAATGCATATGAAGTATTTTTCTTGATAATTTGTTGGAACAACGATAATATTATACGATTTTTATCACAATGGAGACTGGATCCATCAAAAGAAATAGCTGTAACTTACCGAAGATTAATTCTATAATGGTGCGTACATTGACATACTTGATTACAAATGAGAGAGACACATTACTCATTTCATATATTCTTTTATCATATTTAGAGCTACTAAACATCTATATCAACGAAATAAAACTTGAAATCAGCGCTGTAAACAAACAAATTACTAATAAATAATTGACTTTTTATTTTTACCACAACCAAAAATATCTAAAATGATTTTCAATTTGTATTTGTAGTTCATCAGAGATTATAACTTACTTCATTGTTAATGAAAAAGACTATCCATCTCAAATATATTATGCAAGGGAATAGCAGTAAGTAAAACGCAAAATACGTACTACAGCATATATTATTACAAGTTACAGGGGCAACTAGTTTCGGCACACTGAGCTATCGTCAGGGCTCAAATGTATATATCATTCACATGAAAAGTATTATAGAAGGAAAGTTGTCACATGCCCTTGGCATCCAGCAGAATCCAAAATGTGTCAGTAGGTAATATGGAAAATATATTGTAGGAAATTTTTATTAAAATTAGAAAAATTTATATAATTATGCAAACAACATTAGAATTAGATAATTGAAATTAAATTAATGTATTATCAAAAGAAAAAAAAGAAAATATGGACTTCGTCTTACGGCAGACACCTTCTGAAGCAAGAAGTGCAGTAATTGAATAGTCGTATTAGGAAAATGAGCAATAGGGAGGACCGAATGCGGACCAACGAAAAACAACTTTTGCGTTCTGTTACTCCGCATGATAGTAATTATATTCTCAGAATTCATATTTTAATACTCATAATTCACACCATTTGTATATTCATAGTCGTAAGAAAAATAGATTGCACAACTCGTTAGAAATTGTATTTCCTGCACTCGTCCGGAATATGTCACTTTCCTCACTCCTTATACTATGCTACGCAAATTCGAGTCTATGCATTGGGATCATGGTAACGGTAAGAGATATAGGGATAGTTAAATGGGGGGAGAGTTGTGTATTTCAGATCTCATTTATTTGATTCAAGACATTCTAGCGTCTTTAGTTCTGGAGTTATACCAGAAAAATTCAAAATTTTGAATTTCTTCTTTTGCCTACATTTGTTTTATTTTGCGATGATTTTCCAAAATATTGCCATAACAACTTTTTGTATATTGAACTATGACCAGAACAATTTTAACCTCTTTTAATATTCCAGAACAGCTGTAATTGAAAAATATCAGTGAGTAAGAAGTGGATCAATGCCAAGTTGATCATACAAGATCTTGTTTAATTAATGTAGATTTGAAATTTTACCGGTAATAGTTCAATATTTCCAAAACAGTCTGTAGTTCAGATGTAAATACTACGCCGATATGAAACATAACTTTTGGCATTTGAATCAATGCAATTAAAAATATAGATTCGTATTTCAGAATAAAAACTTGAGGGTGGCACAATTTTAACGATACTTAGTATATTTTTTTTCACATAGAGCATGCTGCAAAATTTTTTAATTCGAATACAGAAGCTTTTCAATCTGTAACCTACAGAATAATCCACGTTATACATCCAAAGAAATTATTTTTACTTTCTAGCGCATTTGAATAAATGTTTCTCATTAAAAAGTTTTTTTCATGATTTTATTTTATGCTTCTAGTCGTCTCGTTAGTCTATGCATTCCTGATACAGCTTCATTATTATAAGGTAATCTTTCCGTGTGTTCTGAACTATTATGATTAACTGGTTAGCCATCGTGGAGCCACGATATTGAATTTTGACAATCTCCGGCTAAATTCGTAACCTCGACCCACAATTGGACAATAATCACAAATCTCGTCCGTCATTTTGCAGCCGCTATGTTGAATTTATGAATTTTGACATAAAGATTAATATTTCAGGTTCTCAAACATCTGACTATAATTTAGGGTTCAAATGGAAATTCAATGAAGTTTGCTTTTTTTCAAATAGAATAACCTAAATGTTTTTTAATATTTGGATTCTTGAAAACATTATACATGTATCATACTTCATACTCTATCTTTAGCTATGACGGTTCCAAGACATGTCAAATGAGTCGCCCATTTTATCAGTTTGAAATAAAATAAACTATTATACCAGAAATCCTAAATATATTGCATTGTAATTTCGGCGGCCTTGTATGTTCCACTACTAAAAGCATTCCTTCCGATTCTAATGCTGTGAAATTTGATATTCAGACGCTGATTCTGAAAATAACTTAAGTCCCATATTCAGGAAATTTCAACGTTATAAATTATTCTCATGCAGCTATTAAATCTCATCATCATATTAATAAAAATCCCAACATTGAAAATGTCATCATGATACCTCTGATAATCGGAACTTTAGACCTAAAACACTCTGGAAGATTTTGAATATAGGGTTTAATAATTGGCTTCCACTTGAAATAAATATTTGACGTCATCAACATCTAACTGTCAGATTTAACACCACCTCTTGTAGAATCGGGAGGAATGTTATTGTTCTTATCATACCTACATACGTATGAAATGACATTGAAAAGTAATATCGGACTTCTCGCACACACTTTCACTTTTTGTTAGAAAGGATAAAATGTACGACTCAAACATCGTCAAAGATAAGTCAAGGATATAATAAATGTTTATCATATTTTTCCTTGGAATTCAACTTTAAAAACCATTTAGGGAGCTCTTTTCGTAATGACGAAGTTCGTTAAGTTTCCGATTAAACCGGGAATGACAGTCAGATGTTTAAATACCTGAAATGTTCATCCAATGTACCTATAAAAATCACTCAAATTTCAAACAGACCGCCCATTTAATAACAAAATAGCGGGCTGGCTAGTAATTTCGTTGGCAAACTATACATAAATAAAAAATATGTTTAATTGGAATATGTACTGGTTATTTTTTGTACGGACATTTGTATAAGTTTCATAAAATATTTTTTTATGTCTATTCAATCTAAAACGCACAATAGAAAGAGCTTTAATGATGATATTGATCTGAAAACTTGTAGTCAGTCATTATGGATTCCTCACTACTTCATTATATCTTTAGATTCCCTATTCTTTTGATATGATCTTCATTAGCGTTACACCTAAGTCTAGCAATTAAAGTGAATTCAAGGCGTTTTTTTTAAATTTCGTGTTCAAACTTTTCTTTTTGAAAATCTCTTTCAAATTTTTTCTTCAAAATTCAGAGCCTAACTTTTCACGAGTTTCGAATTATTCAAAAGTATGAAAAACACCTTCATCAAACTCACACGGCTCAATGGAGCATATAAAGGAAAGTTGATTTCAATCGCCCTATTTTGAGCTCTAGTTCACTCTGTAGGATTATTTGTATGTTGGTCTGGGCCACCCTGTATATATACATCACACCAGTAGAGCCATTAGCACATGTTTAAGTTTTGCATTTATCAGACTCCCTATATATTGGGACATAGCTTTCATTTTTGCTCTGCATTGTTAGGAACCGGTGGTGTAGTAATGAACAGACCCAATCGCAATGGTGTTGAGAAAATAACTCTAGTGTATACATAGCTTTTATTGCCCTCTACAACTTTTATTAAGGACATTTTTTGCCTTAGATTAAATAGGGATGCAGTTATCGTCCATACAGTTATCATTGATACACCCTGTATATGCCAGAGAGAGTTTCAATGTCTCCGAAATTTTTGTGAAATTCTATATTCTAGGTCAACTACTTACAATCCACCTAGTAATCTGATTGCATTTAGGTTTTCGGAATTTTCACAAAAAAAACTACTTCTGCTATAGTGAAGTAGAAAAATATACCCGAAAATTAACCTGAGAATAGTAGTAATTTCACTTCATCTCGTGGTTTACGTTGGAAAATTCAATTCATGTTCCCCTTATTTACGGAAATTCAGAATTCTTTAGTTTGTTTTATTGCCAGCATTATTCATCTTTATCGCTAGTAGTTTTTTATTTTGCCTCAAAATCAAATTTAAGTGAATTGTAGAACAAAAATATAATTTTTCTATTAATAACGGTAGATATTCTGCAATAACTAGCATCCTCCGCACTGTCAACAATGGTATCAATAGATTAAAACAGATGTTAATCATCACATTCAATGTTAAACGCTTTCTATAACCAAAAGTGATATCGGCAACACTTCCAGGATGCCACTATGCAAGAAAAATGCATATACAGACGCCAAACTATACCGTTCTTCGATATGTATACTGAAGGATGCCACTTTGTGCGTCAGATGTATAATAAATATATAAGTGTGCTACTATAACGCCGCGTACGGAGAACCTGTGAACCTTGGTGTATAGGTTTATACAAAAAACGACCAAAGTGACGTCCTGCTGATTTCATCAGCAATAGATTCCCAAGCATGTGACGTCCGTATATCGGATGTCATAGTACCGCGAACGCCACAGCTACCGTGATTTTAACATGGGCGGATGCCACTTCACGCCGTGAATGTATATATATATATATATATATATATATATATATATATATATATATATATATATATATATATATTAAACTAATAATGATAAATACTTACTTTTATTGTAGATGATATTTAAATGTAGATGTTTATTATTTAGAATTTTTGTTTAGTTTGGCTAGCTCAGTTGGTTATTGTTATTTTGTTTAGTAATTTATTTTAATTTGATTATTCGGGAGCATGAAATCCTTTTTCTCTTTGAGTCCTGGCATTTTATATTGTTGTAATTGTTTAAGTTTAATAAAAAGAAAACACATTATTTGAAATAGATTTAATTTTCAATGCAATATTTATATTTGATAAAAATAATATGCGACGCCAATGGTTATATTGTACCTACTTATTTATTTTAATAATTTCATCAATGCGCATGCGTGAAAAACTAGTCATGCGCTTTAACATAAAACGAACAATTCTGATACGTAAGAAGCATCTATTCATATTATACAAAGTTTGATGAAGATGCAAACAAGTGAATGGTTCAAACACATAAAAGAATTTATATATAAATCATAGTTATATATGATACAAATTGCTGTGGAAATAAAATTGTTATATACATAGATAGAAAAATAGAAATTATATACAGATGGAAATAGTTATTACATTATGAAATTTCAATCACCAGATTCATGCGATTACAAAATGGCGTAAGTAAATATTTTAATTTATTGAAAATTCGGCCTTTTATTAAATTTAATGATTTATGCAATGAATTCACTATACAAAGTCTGTTTCTTCCTTTTTCAGATCGATCATATTTGCAAAAGTTTATCAATTTATGAAATTAAGTACTTAATTGGGTATTTTGAGTTTTTACACTGATTATTGGCCAATAATGATTTAAAAACACTGACCTGTTGCTCTTGAATTGGGATGAAAGTCTCTGGATACCAGGAACACTCCGCTGAAGCTCCAAAAAACCAAAATTGATGAAAATTTCGCAGATTCTTGCCGAAAAACTTGATACAATTGACTGTGAGTATTACTAATATTGTATTTAATAGTACTTTATAGATTTAAATGTCTTAAACCGGGAATATCTTGAAATTTCAGGAACACCATCACACACACTCCTCGCTTCTTGAGACCAGCTTCCCCTATTCTTCAACAAATTACTATTTATTGATTCTATGTTCATTTTATTTACCATATATCATTTGTCTATATGTCATTATTTGTTTATCTATGAAATCTATTGAATTATATTCTTTTCAATATTTGTATTTGTTCTTATTCTTAAATTAATGATTATAATGAATTAACTATAATAATATTTGTTTTCATTTTAGATGAACAGCTGATTATGATATGGAAATTATTCTTCGTCTTAGGCAACTTTATTTACATCATTACATTGGTTAGGCAATCTCTATATTTTATTATTATTATTGAGGTAATTCCTTATTCATTATATTGTTATAGGCTATTATTTAATATATATTTATTTGATATGTTGTTTAAATTAAGAAAAGTGTTTCCTTTTTACTTATTTTCTTAAATTATATTATTTTCATATATATTTCATACTAGCAACATATTTTTATAATACTAATTCTCTTATTATCTATGATATCTGGTTCAATATATATATATATATATATATATATATATATATATATACAACCATGATGTTATTAAAATTTGGATGATGCCCAGTTTCTATACTATGTTCAGCCAAAGCGCATGATTGTTTATTAAGTTTAATATCACTTTTATGTTGGGTCACCCTGTCTTTTAGTACTCTAGATGTCTGTCCATAATACACTTCGTCACAATTGTTACAAGAGGTCTTATATACTACATTAGATTTTTTAAATACCTCATCCATATATTTTGTTTTCGTTAAAATATTATTAATTGTGAATCTATAATGTATATAATAATATAATTTGATTTGATTTTCATGCTTAAAAACGTTTAAAATATTCGTTGAGATATCCTGTATATATGGAATTGCTATGTATTTTTTAGTTCAGTTTTTGGTTATCCTCATTATTATTTGTGATTTTTTCTTCTTGTATTCTGGTGTTGAAAATAAATTTTTTTAATAGTTGAGATGGACTGGAATTATTTATGGAAATTTCATACAATTTTTTTAAAGTTTTTTTGTTGTAAAGTTGGATGGCAGATTTTTTGAATTCTATATTTCATTATAATTATAAATTCACAATTAATAATATTTTAACGAAAACAAAATATAAGGATGAGGTATTGAAAAAATGTAATGAATGTAGTATATAAGATCTCTTGTAACAATTGTGACAAAGTGTATTATAGACAGACATCTAGAGTAATAGATGACCCAACATAAAAGTGATATTAAACTTAATAAACAATCATGCGCTTTGGCTGAACATAGTATAGAAACTGGGAATCATCCAAATTTTAATAACTTCATGGTTATACATTCGGAATTCCGCTATCACCAGAAGATCCTGCCTATATATATATATATATATATATATATATATATATATATATATATATATATATATATATATATATATATATATATATATATATATATATATATATATATATATATATATATATATACATATATATATATATATATATATATATATATATATATATATATATATAGTCGACCACGGTATCATATGACATCCGGTAAAAAATGTGACGTTTCGGCATCCACCCTAATGCAAGGAGAGAAGGACGAAATAAAAATATGACTTTCTCAAATCGGGAAGATTAATAATTTCGTGCAAAAAAAAAATAGACCATACACGATTTGAAAAAATGATTTGTCCTATCTTTGTGACCTCCGGTGTATAACAAGTATACGTTTTCAATAAAAGGATCTTGTGACGTCCGTAAAAAAATAACATACCTTGTAACATCCTTACACTGTTGCCTATTTGAGTATTCATGTGAAATAAATGAAAGGACAGTGCAAAGATATCTTCCTCTCAATCAAACCCAGAGCACTTAGAAAGCGATTCGCAACTTAAACCTCAAATAAAAAATCACATCTATTTCTTTGACTCCACCTTTATTTCAATACATTTTTGTGAATGTATTTATGATACATATATTCACAAAAACAAATGTTTATATGACTCAAAATAAAGAACAATAGATGTAGCTATAAAAAAATGAAAAATTGAAAACATATACATTTCCAAAAATAGTTTACTGTTTATAAAATTAAAAGAAGCTCTGATGAAAAGTAAATCGAATATACACGGGGGTTCTTTTCACAAATCCTATTTCTTATTATATTGATTAACGATTAATATTTTTATTTGTTCCCATGTTCTTGGATGCAGTTTCTTCAGCTCTAGAACTTCCATTTTTCATGGTGGTCACTGGGTGGTTAAATGATTTCTAAAGAATATTTGAGCAAATCTCTTTTGTTCTTGTGTCCAAGGTATCAGAACTCGACTTTTCCCCAAAAATATTGAAATATACATTGAATCGCTTTCGAAATAGTAACATTATACTCGAAATGGTGACATCTCAATAACATTCTTATTTTCCAAAGAATACAAAAATAAAAAAAACCCTTATGTAAGGCTTGTGAAGCTTCATAAGAAGGAATCACATTCTCACCTTTGCAGTTCAAAAAAGTGAATCAGTAATAATAAAACTAAACAAGTTATGTCTCAGAACATTAATCATTTACTTTTCTGGGCTAAATTATTCTGAGAATAAAAACATTTTTTTGAGTGATTTTTTTTAGTTTCCAATCAATTTTTGGAAGAGGAGTTTTGAGGTAATTCCTAACAAGTTTTCCCAATAAAATTGAAATTCCTAATACGTTTTTTTATTTATGTCCGTTAATTTTTTATCACAGTAGGCTAGTTTTTTACCAAGAATGAAATTTTTCTTTTTTTCTACCCATCTATGAAAGCTTTACAATCTTATCATGATGGTTTTTCATATTTCTCTTCATTGGAAAATGAAAAAGTTGTTGAGGTGTTACTACTTCAAGTAAACCATACTGTAGATTGTTACTATTTTTGTTTTTTATATCTTTACCTGAATACATTGACTTCCATTAGATTCTTTTTTATAATTTTCAGTCTCAATACTTGAAGTGTTAGTTCTCCTTTTAGTCTTGAAGTCATTTTCATTTTGATACAACTCAAAATAATTTACACGTATATGAGAACTTCTTGTGAGTTTTAAATCCCGATGAAATCCGAAAAATCTTCAAAAATGTTCTGTATACTACTCCAAAAATAGCAATACAGGTCAAATAAGAGAGAACAAAAATATAAAATATACTAAATTGCTGAGCCAAATTTTCGTTAACTGTATTACTAGATTAGGTTTAAATACACACAAAAATTTGGAGGTTAATGAAATAAAAGCTTCTAAAAATGTTTTAGATCTCTGCTTTCGATATGCAAATACATTTTTGTAGGATTGAAGAAACAGCATTTATGAACATCTTCAAATATAATCAGGATATAAAATAAAACCATGATCGTGCAAACCTGTTCGTTACTGCTACTACTTCCTTGCTCACACGTTTCTTTGACATCTATTTCCTTGGAGTTCATCGTATTCGACTTTGTTTTCTCCGAGCCTGTTTCGTTCGAGTCTATTGAATCCCCAAATGTCTCATTTATTTTGTTGCTTTCACCAGAAGATGTAGAATCTTCTACATAATCCAGATCAGGAATATCAAGGTCAATGCTCTCCAAGGTCTTACCACGGTATTCACTCATTGATTTCTTTTCCATGAGGAGTAAAACTTTGGACACTTTTTCTATCTGCAATTTGTCATCAGTTTTCCTATAATAATTCAAGTGTGTATCTTTTTCGTGTCCAAGGAGACTCGACAGCTGTTCCAAGTCGTTATTTTCCATTGAAATGAATTGAGCAATGGTAGCAATAAGTTGCTGTTATAGTTTCAATATTTGTTATTCCTCAAGCCAAAGAAAATTTTTTCAATAGTTTGTAATAATAATGGTTTTATTATTCAGCTAAAAACTTATCTTCAGTACCTGGATTGGCAAAGAGGTAAGGATTTGAAGGAGCTATAACTTCCCAAGACTTCAACAGTATTTCTGAATTTCTCTGCATATCGTTAGTGAAATAACAGGTACAGCCCTACCTTCTTTTCCTCGAATGGTAAATCTTTTTATGTTCTTCACTAACACTTTTTCAGTCACTGATAGCGATTGATAAATATATTGAACACCCACTTTGTCTTCTTTCCTCAAATAATCTTCTATCGAAATTTGAGCTTCCCCAGATCGTTTTCTATTCAAAAGAATAACATGAGCTTCAGTTAAATTTTCAACATATAACAGATTATTTGGATCACTTTCTAATTCTACACCATTTTTCTTCTTCATGAACAACGAATTCATTCATTTTTATGACATCTTTTGTAAATGGTAACATACTTCCTTTTTTCCAATTCTTAGAAGACAAATCTTTATTTGCATTAGTAGATACATAGAAGCGAAATTGAGTTTCTATCATTTGCCTCAATATTTTGATCTCGCTATTTCTCACCGTGTCATTTTTCTTGGCAGCTAGAAACATGGCAGTGTCGCTAACCTGTTTAAGGACAGTTGCCCATCTTAGAGCAAGTGAAGGACTCTTGAACGAATCTTTATCTGTATCATTACCGGTCATTTCATTCGTGGCATCGACCAACTGATCAAAATAACACGGTTTCAAATAATCTACTAGTTGGTCTAATTTTGGTTTCATGATCTGTAATACTTGTAAAAATCTAGCCAATTCTCGCATGCATTGAGATACGGTGTTAATTGAATGTTTCTCTTTCCTAAAATACCTTTGTCCATAGAATTTGATTAGAAAATCTTTCATGACGATTTTAGTAGTGTTATCGGCCTGCATATGAGGAAATAATTTCAACTTCCAATCCTCAAAGTTATTTTCGCCTACAAATGAAGAAGTATCGGTGCATTTGCCTGGGCACGTTTTGAATCTAACTTTGGCCGTTGTTACACTTTTTCTTATGGCGACGTAGATAAGTTCGTCTGAAGAATCCTTTACATCCATAGCAAGGTAGGTAGTCAGAGGTCGGTTTACTCAATTCGGATTTTGGTCGTCTCACTGGATTCACGAATCCTTCTTTTCCATAAAAATTTATAAAATTGCCTAAAATTTTGGAACAAAATAAATAAATACAGTAGTTGCTGGAAGCAAATTTCTTCTAAAACTATTAAAAATTAGTCTAACTTAAGTACAGATGACTGTTATTTTTATACAGAGAAGGGTTTACAAGTGATTTTATCAATATGTAACACATATCAATTGATCACTAGCGTTGTGGAATATTGAAAAAAAAAATTAATATGAACTGACTATCATTGTTTTTTACATCATATTATATCATACTTTAGGGCGAACACTGGATATTTCAATTCAGCTAGCCCATAAGAAATGAGACGTTGTATAACACTGTGGTAGATATCTTAATCGAAGACGCGAATAAAATATACTTATACATTTTATAGTCATCGAAAAATAGCATGGTGAGTTTATTTATTATTTCCAAGCAAGTACCTTTTCTTCGAATCTCGTTAACAGATACTTTTTCTCCCTAGAATTATTCAGTGATGATATGATTTTGATAACTTCAAGCTCTCCATCATGGTTACGAATCAAATGCCGCGAAAAGTTGATTACATTTTTTTCACAATACATGCAATTATCTCATTTCAGCTTTCCTTCTGAAATTGAACTTGTTGCTCTAACTTCTCCCAGTGAGTAGAATACAGTTAATTCCTCAGTTTTTTCATTTCTCTGCAGTATTTTCTGTTTATTTTCATCTGTTACAGTAACACTCTCATTTGAATCCTTCGAGAGTTCTGCACAATTAAATACATATTACTGAGATTTTTAGAATAAAGGTGGTCAAATTACAAAGTAAGTACATGTCTGACAAGTAGTGGTCTAAACCTTCCCCTCTTCCCAATCTTTTAGGCATCCGCACAAATTATAGTAATTTTATGTTTATTCAAATCCAAAAAGAAATAGGGTACAATTTAATTTACTGTGTGGACCCTTACTTCGTGGAATCCACTCATGTTATGTTTTTAAATGAAACGAACTGTTTCTAATTGATACCACAATATAATGAAAAAATGCGAAAATTGTAAGATAAGTTTTGACAATGGTTTCAATATATGAAATATCATCGTCAGAATGACAGAAGTTACCTTTGATGTGATGTTTATATGATATATTTTTTGGCTAGGTCACTATTTGATTGCAATAACTCGTCATGACCCATTATAGTAGTGTACATATGAGTATACTTTTCTGCTGGTATTTTCATTTGGTCGGCATCATACATAAAATTTTCACATATTTCTGCCGTTTGCAGATGAGTTTGTTGTTCAATATGACAAGATATTCTTGTCTGGTCAGGTGATGCGACTTTACTTCTGCTGTTTCCGTCATTATCCGCCCTTTTGGATAAAATCCCTGAAAAATTGTGGACATAATGATACCTAATGGATCAAAATAATGTTTCGAATCATTCAGAATTCTGAGATTGATTGAGTATCGACTCTTTCCTAATATACTCGTAGTTTGGAACAACACCTCACTCTGCTCTCTGTCACAATGGCGTGGGTGAATATTTTGGAAGGCAGATTTGCTTGACAGAGAAAATATGGCAAAAAATTTGTTAGACACCTGTATTTTTTAACACGTTAGCTAACCACCCGTGATGTATGTTCGCCAAAACATGTTAGTCATCTCAAGTAGGTATTTATGTATACCTAAAGAAATTAAACCATGTAATCAGCCTACAACATGCTCGTGTATTAATGGCTACATTACTATTTTGTAAATTGACAATTGTTTCGATATATAAATACCATCATCAAAAATCATGAATAGAAATTTTTGTCAATTTTTCAGAAAAACGTTTTACAGTTTTCCTAAGAAATAGTGGAATGATTCAGAAACAGTTAGTTTCATTTACAAAAACGGCATGAGTAGATTTAACCATTGTATTCTCGGTTGAAAATTTTAGAATTTCTGACAAGATTCAAGAACTGCCTATAATTAAAGGATCGGAATATATTACACTCATTCCATTTTATAATTTTATTTTTTGTTACTAAACTAAGCTGTGAACTATTGTTATTTTCGGAAAGTGGCATCATAACTTTATTTTTCTTTGTAGCAAACCTAATATATCGACCGTTCCATCATATAGTTCTAAAAAATAATTTTCTTCATTCCTGTTATTATTCATTATGTTATCGAGCAACTTTTTTATTCTGTCTACACAATATGAAATATTAGACATTTTGTTCTGAATAACAGAGAACACAAGGCCTTTCTGTTGAAATACTAAATTAAAAATATTACAGACGATTTAGTTATTAAAACTGTCTCTCGACGATGTGTCGATTTTGAGTGATATGCTGAAAGTCCGGATAAAGTGAAAAAAAATTGCTCACTCGATTATTTCTAGCAGCTGCATCAAAAATTCATTTTAAACGATGGGCAAAACAATGAGTGAACATTTCTATTTGAAATGTCTGTGGATATGGTGTACACACTAGATGTAAATTGAGTGAATGAAAACGACGAATACTCAGTGTGTATTAGTTAAACTAATACACACTGAGTATTCGTCGTTTTCATTCACTCAATTTCTATTTGAATTCCGTTTGATTCGTCCTCCCGTCCGCTAGCATCAAAAAATTGTATAATATGATCTATTATTTTAACATTGTGGAACGTATCGAAAAATAACGGATAACTATGAGAAACAAGATATTATGTCTGTAGTCTCGCCTGCCTGCCAAGAAAAACAATTACATACATGATTCTCCCTCGTTATCAATAATTTTTTGAATAACAAAATTTATAGAACCGATTTGATCATTTCAAATAGTTTCAGATGAACCTAAACAATCAGATTATTCTTTCAAAACATTTGAAAATGTTCCAGCATATCTTCTCAATAATTCCCCGAGCTCTTCAAAATTCTCTCTATTTTGCAAAATAGCTGATTCATCGTGTCTCCGAAATGTGAACTCTTGCGTAGTACCTAAATAAATGGTAATGCAATTAATAATTTCAATACTTCCCTATTTTAGTGATTTAAATAAAACTCAACATTTCTAGCTTTCATTATATTGTGGAATTAGCTAGAAACGTTGAGTTTCATTTAAAACACTAATATGAGTAGATTCCACGAAGTAAGTAAGGGTCGAGAGAATTAATTTCTTCCCTATTTTGTGTATCTTTTTCTCTAAATTGGATTATATTAAATAAGCAGCCTGAATGTTTTATGTTTTGTTCGCAAAATGATCCAAATTTCAAAGATAAAAAATATGTTCTTTGGAAGCTTTATGTCTTCCAATCGATTTATAAGTAATATATAAATTTTTTGAATTAACGCAACCGACAGAGTTCCATGGACCTCTAGTATTCTTATTAAATAACAGACAACAAAAAAGCTTATTATTTATACTGCTACCCGCTAACCAACCACATTTTTTGAAAGGTCATCATTGAATCTTCAATTTGAAGAATCACCACCACCAGAATTGCCTGAATTGTTCATTGATGGACACAGCCAATCTAAATTTTTTATGAACACTGTGCCATAAGAAAATCATGAAATGCGATCTGTGCATATTTTTGATACCAGCACATTTTAATGTAGAAAAACTATTATGAGGATGATAAGATCCTTTTATTCTATATTATGACTTAACTGCTTTTACTTATTATTTATTTTGTATTCTCGATAATGAATGTGGAACGTAAAATTGAAATGACATGCCCTCTTTCGTAATAAAAAATCCCTAGATTGAAGAATTCACTGCAAAACTCTCACAAAATTAGTTGTTGGCTTGGTCTGACTGACTGTTGAGAAATGAAAGGAAAAAGTAAAATCATGAACTATGAAAATACCACAAACAAAATATCAAGAAGACTATGAAAATATTCAAAATAATAACGCCAGTCACTGATCCATTATTTAAGATCTCGAAATTATTCCTTGTTTACAATATGCAGAATTTTTTCCCAACATAACTATTCAGTTATTTCTCATTATATTCACAAGTATTTATGTATGAAAAAATTGTTTTTTGAAAGGGATATAGTGGAATGATGTGAAAACGAGTAATATAGCGAAAACCACATTTCAACTTTCACTGTATCAAGAAGGGTGAACGTATGGCGTGAATTGAGAATTATTTTATTTTATCGTGGTAATCCTGATCAGGATACTATGATGAAACTATTGAGTTATTGTATTTTCATCGGTCTTTGATACGAGTGCACATTTTCAAGACAAGACGAGCTTTGAAATTGACCAAAAAATAATTTAGGATTCTCTAAATTATATATTCCCATTCAAGAAATTCTAGTAGAATAATTATAAATTCGGATAATGTACTATTCATTGCATCAACATGAAAATATATTATTAATTGACTAATCACCTACCAGAACGAACACAAAATACGTTAAAAATTTCACTTATCAACTACACTACATTGTTGCCAATTTTCAGATGTCGAAAAGCGCGGCACATGAGATTTAATATATCGTAATGAAATTCGGATGTCACAAGAACCTTCGAGAGTATTTGAATGATGTATGAATAATATACAACACCAGCTCTCATGCGCGCCACCTACCAAATATACCATGGAAGTGAATATACTCACACCTATTGAAATTTCAGACTTTTTGACGTCCATCTGATTTTTATTCCACATTCTACCAACTCACTTTCCTAGCGACTAAGCACGTAAAACGTTGTGACATCCGTTTTTGGAGGTCACAACGTTCCCGGATGTCACTAGGATACGGGAAATTTTACGCCATGATGTCACAACGTCGAGTGGACGAAACTATATATATATATATATATATATATATATATATATATATATATATATTGTGCTTTCCCTTGTTTCGATTAACATCTTTGCTCCCAAATTTCACATTCTTATTTGGTTATGCTGAAGAGGCAAAATGAGCCAGAAACATGCATGTCCACGGTTACCACTCTATTTCAGGAGCCCTTATTTTGCGTGAATTACCCATGAATCTCTCTGTTGTTGTTGTTAACATATCACGCGATATTCCTACATCTTCTTATATATATATATATATATATATATATATATATATATAAATATATATATATATATATATATATATTCTACAATTTTATGTCTCGTCCGAGGTTAGTTAGTTTCTTCTACTGTGGTTTGTCGTTCTTCGGTGTTTAATAATTCTTCGAAATACTCTTTCCGAAATTCTGTGTTCACAAGTATATAGTTTATTATAGATTTTTCGCTCGTACTTCTTATTTCTGCAGTTTATATATGTATTTCTTTGTGCATGAAGAATGTGTTAGTAATAATCAAATTGTTTCCTATACAAAATTTCATCAATTTGTCGCCATTGTTATTTTTATAGCTTTCCACATGTAGTCCTACCGTTTTTAATATTTCATTAGTTGTTTTTCGCGAACGAAAATTCAAATCTCCAAGTACTATGGTTCTGCTATATTAGTAAACGTCGAATCATCACACCAAATAATTTTTTTTGTGAAATCTTGATCTTCTTGATATTTAATTAGAATCCATTCACAAAATTCTACACGTCTATATAATCTCCAGGATGTAGATGCTGAGCTAGTATATACGAATAAGGGGTCCAATGATGTTTTCTTAAAATACTGTGAATTGTTCTAGTAGGCACCTCTAACAGTTTATGACATTCCCTTAAGGATGAATTTGGATGAGCTGCTAAATATCCCAAGATGTCTATTTGTAAATCCTCATTATCGACAAGAGTCTTGGGCTTATCTCTTCTACCTTTAAACTGACTAGACTGGCAACAGTTGTGCAGCAAACGTTTTACAGTTTTATGATTTGGTCGAGGCTTTTCAGGATATCTCTCAGCAAACACACGGCATGTTCTGAATACTATTCTCAGTGACCAACTATTATTATACCTTTCACACAACGGCATACATCAAGGTGACTACTAAACATCAACAATAACTGACATTTGTCAGAATATTCCATAGGCGACTTGATAAATTAATTTTTAGTGACAAAAATATATAAAGCTGATTTATTTCAAAACTGCAGGAGATAGGCATAGGGATTAGTAATACATATCGATAGTGAGCAACGTATTCTTCTAAAATAAATAATCACATACAGGGTGTCCCATTTGAAAAAAAGGAATTACGCGAAGATTGTGGATTCCGTTTTTATCACAATTTTGACAGCATCCTGTATAATAAAAAGGTAACTTCACAGTGTAAACGATAAAGCGGTATGTGATAAATTGTTCTTCATAAGTTTTAACTTTTATATATTAGAGGATATGGAATTTTATGTACATGGTAGGAAAGTGTAATTTTCATATAGAAAATATTACAACTCAATAACGGTTCAAAATAATTATAGTGACGTATCAACAGAAAATGTTCAGAATAACGTAAATATTTCTAAAATTGGAAAATGTACAGGGTCTTTCATTAAAAATCACAAAGTTATGTGCGACTTCCGGTTTCCGGTATAACCGGAAGTAGAATAGTGACGGAAATATTTTCATTGAAATCTCATAATTCAGAACCCCTTCATGCCAATTTTCATAATTCAAGTAGCTTTAGTTCTCAAGATATTTCTATTTGACCGTTTATCTGCCGCACCCTGTATATCTCTGTATCATATAATATCTTAGATACGTCTCATTTTTTATATGTGCATTCTAAAGTCACTTTAATAGTTGGTGCCCGGATTATGCAATCATATTGTTTTGTAGGCAAACGTTTGTGCCTATGCATGATATTGATGATATCAATAAATTTTTCGACTAAAGTTAATTGTTAATTCTCATCAAATGTTAATTCACTATCAAAAATTAATGTGAAATAGAATAACTTTCTGTTTAAAAAGTTTACATTTTTTATTTTAATTCAGTTTCTAACGAGTCTTTTATTGATTTTCGGAACTTTAAAACACCAGAACTTCTGTTTCTATGCAAATTTAACTTAGAGAACTTGTCAGTGGTGAGCAAAAATCTCATTATCAGCGCTTAACTCTAACTTCTGGTACATCCGCTCTATTGTGCTGTTTAATTGCTTCAGGAGTATAATTATTCATTTTGTCTGCATCTTTTTGAAAATTAGTGTAAAAACGACAAAAGTTACATTGTAGGAAGTTGATCGACTTATAGCCGTTCTCGCAATAAATTAAAGGGGAAATTTGTTTTCGACATGTTTATTATTATTTCAACATCAACTCCAGATCATGTGCATGAGTATATTACATGTTTGTGATTAATTTTCATCCAACTTTGGAGTTTTTAGTGTGTTTTCGTAAAATATTTTCGATAAATCCTTGAAAGGAAGCGTTCTTCAAATATGTTTCATGGTGAACTGATTGGATATTGTAATGTTTTTCTCATTTATTTAAAACAGTTTATCCTGACGGGTGGGATAAATTCATACACACGGTAGGTTCTCTTACTCAATTTATTTATTCACTAGACTATTCACTAATTTATATCATATAAACAGTATATGCACTTAAACTAATTCATATAAACACTTCACTACTGTTTATTTACTTGTTCACCTGTTTATCTCACGACATCACTTTCTAAACTAAATTTCTCCCGCTGGTCGGTCCTTTATATATTATTGCCTTTTTTACTAGATAATTCTAGATTGCGGCTTACACAAAAACGATCGGCTCCCTGGAATTTTTTAGATAAGACTGATCACAGAAATAATGTCTAGATGAGATAGTCACAAAAAAATCGTAAAAAGTTCTCAGAAATACCAACACATCCGCAAATATTTCATACATATCGTGGGCAGAATCGGATTCAGGCAATACACCAGTGTGCGATGTTGTAACATTACCCCCTCCTTAAAAGGAAGTTCCTTCTGGAAATTCTGTGTAGCCAGAACTGCATGTTTAAATCGGCAACTGGACCCATGTCTGCATTTTCCGGTCGTATGAAAATAACAGGTCACCGTCTTCAACGGGTACCGATAACGAGGGGTATAGCTGCAAATTAAAATTTGGACACCGGTATCTTGGGAGATCACCTCTATCATATCCCTGATGACTCTCCAATCCAATTGGTTGCTCTCTATCCTGGGCATTGCTAGTTTCTCCACGTGGGATTCCAGCACATGATGCCGAAGGCTTCGTAGCGCTTCCCACATATCCCGGTAGATGGATCGATATGGAAATTCGTTTTTAGTTACCAGGTAGATAATGTACCGCGAATTGTGTTTGAGTCTCAGTGTCTTTCTAGGGGCAGTCATCCGATCTTCAAGTTTTTCTAATTGTCCAAACTTCTTTCGAAATACAGTTGCCAACCCTCGTGCGTGTTTGATACTGGTAGAGATATTACGTGCCAGTGAATACTCTGCCGGGAGCGTGAACAAATATTGTCTTTGTTCTGTAGTGACTTCGTATCTAGCTTTCCCGGTACCCCCGTATGCACCCATAAATTATATGAAGGCTGGGTCAGACTCTTGTTGTAGATGGTTCACCCCTTCCTCTTTGTTACGGTCTCCTTCGAATGGCGCTAGTCGGTTTAGGTGGACTACTCTCGGTTTTCCATTGAGGATCTTGCTTATACGATAGATGATGCCGTTGATCCTCTTCTTGTTTGATTATGGACCTTCCCATGATTTCTGTAATTTTGGAGAAAATTATTTTCTCCTTGTCGGGTTGTGTAACCATACATTGTCCCCTTCGTTGAAACTGCCTTCTATAGCCTACGTATGGTACCGTTTGTTTTCATTCTGTCACTGGCAACTTGAAGATTCGTTCGAACCAATTCTTGCACATTCTCCATCCTTCTTCTCAACTGGATACGTGATATTCTGTTGCTATATTTTCGCCAGGACGACAGCCAAACTCCAGGTCACAAGGAAGCCCCATATCACGTCCAAATAGAATTTCTGCAGATGTTTCACCAGTGGACTCATTTATGGACGATCGATAAGCCAACGCAAATAGGGAATGGTACCGGTCCCAATCTCTCTAATGGCTGGAAACTACTTTGCACAATCATTTTACAATGGTCCTGTTCATTCTTTCGACCACTTCGTCAGACTGTGGATGCAACGCTGTTTTCCTGGTCTTCTTCATTCCCAGCTTATCACAAATTTCCTGGAATACCTGGCTCTCGAAATTTCTTCCTCTATCGCTGTGGACTTCCAAAGGCACTCCATATCCGCTGATAAATTATTTCACCAGTATATCTGCGACAGTTGTGGCCACTTGATTCGGGATCGCATTAATTTTCACCCACTTTGCGAAATAATCCTGTCGTCGGAAATGATCCAGCAATCCTTTCGAAACAGCTTACAGCTTTATATTGTTTCATATATTCCTTTCTCTTGCGATGTGATCCATTACTCGTAGCTCAAGTCGTACATTTCTCAGACCAGTCCTCCACATCGTCGGAGCTGTTCATCCAATAAAACCTTTCACGGACTCGCTGAAGGGTTTTCGTCACTCCCAGATGACATCCCGATGGACTGTTGTGTAACTTCTTCAGTACCTCAGCTACTCTGGTTCTCGGGATAACTAGCTGTCTCCTCCTCTCGGAACCATCATTGTTTTCAAGGACTCTTCATGACAGGACTTGTTCTAGAACAAGGGAGCCCCACTGAGCCCAATATACCTTGGGTATTGGTGAAAATCTTGAAATTTCTTGCCAGGTAGGTCGCTGATTTTCTTACTTCCATTGCCGAATCTTCTTCAGGTGAGGACTATTCTCCTGATCTTCTCTGATCATTGTGGGTGCCCATTCTTCGGGGACTACTGTAGTTCTTGAAACTGCAACTTCCTTAGATTTCGACTTGTTGCATTGAGAATAGTCTATAAGGCATGTCCGTCTAGGCAGAGCGTCGGCTTTTCGGTGATTCACATCAGCTCGATGTTCACCCCTGTCTGATTTCCAATATGACTGGAGTTATTGGGTTGAAGCAATCTTGAGACGTTTAGACAGGCTGCGTACGTGCTCTAGCTGACCACACTTCCGGCATTCGATCTTCATCGGCTTCTGCCATACTTTTCAATAAGTTGACGATCTGGTCAAGTGTGTCATCGTCACCTTCTTCCTGTATGGTCATACTTCCGTTGTACCGCTAAACATTCGTAGCTGCTATTATTTTAAGAGGTTCTTGGTTTGCAGAAGTCGTAGGACGCTCACACGAACTGCGTACATTTTCTATCTCGCCACAATTACAGCCCCTGATCTTCTTTGGCTTCCCGTCTACCATACCTTTCAACAAATTGACGATCCTATCAACTCTGTCATCGCCACCTTTTTTGCCGCATGGTCCTGCCTTTGCTGTATCCCGAAGCCATCGTGGCTGCTTGATATTCGAGAGGAGCAGTCAATGTATCGACCAATGTTTCAGGATGAGCTAATTGAAGCGTCTTCTCCATATCGCGGTCACATAAGCCGTCAATAATGGCATGGGTACCTAAACATTCCATCATGTTATCTGGTGCTGATGGATAAGCAAATCGAACTAGTCGGGCAATATCTAGTTCATACTCTTAAAGGGTTTCGTCACGTTTCCACCTTCGGCTGGATTCTGTGAAAATGCTCTAGATGTTCGTGGCCACATGGCATGCTCAGTTTTTTCTCAGCTGCTCAAAGTAATCCGTTTCTTAAAGAGGTATCGTCTGAAGTACATCTAAGGCATCTTCCTGAAGCACGATGGTTAAGTTCACTGCCTCCTCCTTATCGGACCAATTATTCACTGTAGCGGCTGCTTCAAACTGTTTCACATAATTGGTTTATGACATTTTTCCATCGAACGTTGGGGCCTTGACTCGTCTAAAACTACCAATATCCTCTAACTTAGGGTGTGTTTCCGGCTTGCAAGATTTTGTTTGCTCGGTCTTCTTTTATTCCGCTGGCGTGTCTTGAGTTCATATATATTTCGTCTTTCTTTCTAACTCCTTGATTTTCTCGTCCATCGTTGTCATCTTATTCTCGATTCTCTCGTCCATCGTTGACATCTTATTCTCGATCTTAGATTTGAGAGACGAAATTTCATTTTCAACGTTAGCGGCAACGTCGTTTTTCATTAATAAGATATCGGCAGATATATCGTTCTCCATAGCAGAAATATTCTCGTCAATATTATCAGAAATGTCGTTCTTCATAAAAAAAGTCCTTTATCACATTTGTTGAATTTTTTTTTTCCATACGTAGCGTAGGCAGAGTCGGATTCAAGGCACTACACCAGTGTGCGATTTCGTAACACTATTTTCTGTTTGATATCGCTGCATCGTAATATGAGTCTCATCATGGGAAAGGGAGCCAATTAGTCACTTTGAACAACTTATAAACCGATAGTTTCTTCTACTGCAAAATGTATTATTCTAACTAGGAAATCGTACTAATCTACCCTTCCCCGGCTATATGTATAATCGGTTGGAGACTTCTCTATTAATTCAAAGGTTTAGTTTGCTTCATTTATATCCGTTTGAAATTGGTATAAACCTGATTGATTCCTCAACCATGCTATGAAAAGTGGATCCAATATGATAAATGTACCTCATTCCTGCTTGAAATTTTGATTTTTTAAACAATTGATGGCATCAATATTGCATAGAAGATTCACTCTTATCCTTTTCAATATACACTATTGATTTGAGTGATATCTAATGATTTAATTTCTTCAAATACAATATGTTCGACCATCATTGGATATAAGCGACCAAAGTTATCTCTATTTTCTTCCAACCTATGATCCTGTAGCAGAAGGCGCTTATTCAAAATCATCAAAATAAGCCAATTCAGTTCATTGAGAGGACGTCCATCTATTCGATTCGTTCAACCCTTCTCGTGCGAAAATGGTGAATACAAGTAGCTAACACAGTGCACATGTGCAAAAGGCGTCTCAATATGGCGTTGTGCAAAATTCATCAATAGTAATTTCATTCGAAGATTAAATGTTGTCACAATTTTTTATGCAATTATGAACATGATCCAAATAAACAAACGCAACCCCAGCCCCTGCTGCTAAAGTTTTGAATGGGACATTTTTCGAAGAATTAGAAATTAAGCCAGTTTCATTATCCGCTCTTAAATATGCTCCAATCACATTTGTGGATGTAGATCAAGTTTTTTCATGTACTAATTAATTTTAAATGAAGGCATAGTATTAAAACAGAAAATATAGAAAAGCACTTAGTTATAGTGTTTATTGATGACATTTCGAGTGGTTACATTGTCTAATTATCGATTAACAATTATTTAGTTATGTCGTGCAAATATATTGGTATTGAGTTATCTCACTTTGTATTATCAAATAATATTAATTTATTGTTAATAATTATTGAGTTGAAGGAATTTGCTTATATTGACTATAAGTGAAAATTTCAGTATTTTGCAAAAAAATATTTGTCCATACCAGCGCCATTTTCTTCAATTTTTGTTGCAGACCATTGTTGCTAAGATTAATTGAAAGGTGGGTTCTTCCAATTTTAATGCCCAAAGTTCTTCTTGTTCCTTTTACATCGTCATTCCATCTTTCAGTATGGTATTTGTGGTTATGATGCTCTCGAACCAAGAGAAAACTTTTTCGAAAACGATTTTTTTAGATAATTTTCTCATGTCCTTCCTTTGACCACAAAAATCACGTTCCTCACGAAAACCATTACGCAATAATCACACGTTTCCCTTTGCTTCCTCACAGTCACAGTCACAGCGGTGAAGGAGGAAAGAAAATATACCTGAATTTAGTAGCTCTATAATGGATGAAAAGGGCAGTTGAATGTCTGTTTTTGTTTGGAGGGACGATCCTTATTGCTTGACATCCGATTCCGATAAAAGAATTTAACACAAAGATACATAACATGTCTTTTATGCTACAGGGTGATATTGAATTGAATGTTAAATTTAACCGCTGTTGATCGCTTTCTCAATAATGTTATCGTATAATTCTGTTCAATTCTATAACAGTTGTTCATCGTCAATTGTATAAATTAATCTTTCATCTGTGTTAGTGATAAAAATACTCTTATTTTTGCTTTTTCTTATGTGAATTGGAACTTTTATGGCATTTTCAAGCTTCCTCGAAGAATTTGGTCCTTCTATCCGATAAACTAGATAGTCTTGGACATTCGATATATAAACTAAGTAACTATATGTAATATAAATGTATGTTTGAATTTCGGAAACCTTTGCTGATATTTGTAATTGAAGAAACTATTCGCTACAACTACAAGAACACTCACAGTTACACTGTCTGATGCGCGTAGTTGATTGTCGACACCCAAACTAGTTATATGTACAAGTTTTTTTCTATTTATCGAGTAATTAACAATAGTATAAGAAACTGAAGTGAGCCAAAATAGATACTTCTATTATTATTAATTAGTAGAATGTTGAATATAAAATCCAAAACCAAAAAATGGCAAATAAAATAGTGATACAGATGAATATAAAATTTGGGTCAAACATGTACGTACAAACATTTTCAAATATACCAGGGGCGTGCCAATATGTTACACAACCAGTAATGTAAGTTGACCAACAAACGATAATGCAACCGCAGCCCACATTATATACTAATGATATATTACCACAACAGCCCTTTATTACCAATGCAAATTTACCTATCTCAAAATGCACTACATGGGTCTAGACAACAAATAAATCCACATCGGTATAGATATCGCAGCCAACAAATAGGTAGGCATCGCGGTACCTGAGGCAAACAGCGACTTCCAGTCGGCACCGAACGACCTTGTGGCACTGGTGTCGTGGCGACGTTGGATATACAGGGTGTCGATAAACACAACGATGTTCGATATACATGGTGTCGACATAAAGACGCCTCACACTTCTTGGTGGCTGGTGTCGTTGGTGGGTTGGAGGGGTGCGGGTATGGGGCACTGGTGACATCACTTCGACGATAGGGTGACGAAGATGGCGCTGCATTGGCGAGTGGCTGGGGTGATAAGACAGGGTGCCAAAACGGCCATAAGTGGCTGGTGGTAGCGAAGCCACTCTTTCCGTATACTGCGCATGTTTTTCGATACAGACAGAACGTAAAAGACGTATTTTAGCGTTCTGCGCAGGTCGTAAGGACATTGGTGCATATCTCTGCTATTACTGGTCGGATTTTCTTAGAAAAAACAGCATTATGATGGTTAGATTATTTTCAAGATGAGAAAAGTTGTAGGGCACTAACATGTCTGCCAAAATGGTCGAGGGTGTAAATGTAATAAAAAAATTGCATAGGACAAAAGGGCGTTATCGATGATGCAAAAACTTTTTCGAGTCTAAAGGGTGGTGGTAGCGTAGCTACTTTTTCCGTATACTGCGCATGTTTTCCATTACAGACAGACCGTAAAAGACATATTTTAGCGTTCTGCGCAGGTTCTTGAGGCATTGGCCCATATCTCTGCTATTATTGGTCAAATTTTTATGGAACAAACGACATTATGATCGCTAGATTATAATCATATACAAGATGTGCAAAAAATATGTCATTAGGGCACTAGCACATATCTCAGCTATTATTGGTCAGATTTTTATGGCACAAACGACATTATTATTGCTAGATTCTCATCATATACAGGTTGTGCAAAGAAGATGTCATTAGGGCACTAGCGCATATCTCTGCTATTATTGGTCATATTTTTATGGAACAAACGACATTATGATTGCTAGATTATTATCATATACAGGAAGTGCAAAATATATGTCATTAGGGCACTATCGCATATCTCTGCTATTATTGGTCAGTTTTTTATGGAACAAACGTCATTATGATTGCTAGATTATAATCATATACAGTATGTGCAAAAAAGATGTCAATAGGACACTAGCGCATATCTCTGCTATTATTGGTCCGATTTTTATGGAACAAACGACAATATGATTGCTAGATCATCATCATATACAGGATGTGCAAAAAAGATGTCTTTAGGGCACTAGCGCATATCTCTGCTTTTATTGGTAAGATTTTTATGGAACAAACGAGATTATGATTGCTAGATTATTATCATATACAGGATGTGCAAAAAGATGTCATTAGGGCAATAGCGCATATCTCTGTTATTAATCAGATTGAAGTCGAATAAACGGTATTATGTTACGACGATATACAGGGTATCGACATAGTTAGGTATGTCACTATGATGTTCGATCAATATACAAGTTGTCGACATAAAGATGCCATAAGGACACTCTGCTATTATATTATGTTGGGTACGTTACTACTACGACGTTCTATCAATATACAGGATGTGTTACGTTGAGAATTTACACTACCATTGTTCATCATTAAGTATGAGTTTCAACACATTTTTAGTTTGATATTGTTACCTTACCTTAGTTTATTCACAAATAGTCGTTACTATTACCAGCTTAGCTTCTGTTATTGGATTTATATTTTTACATTAGAACTTGTCTTCCTTGTTTTATCATTCAATATAATTTATATTATTAGTTGTTTTAAGAATAGCTACAAGTAATTGTAATTTCCATTTGAACTCTGATTTAGTGATACTTCATTGGTATTATAGACGATTTTTGGGTAGCATAGTGTGTTTTGTTTACATTCGGAAACCGGTGGTCATGCATACGTCAAGTAAAATGACAAGAACATAGAGAAAGTTTTGTCTATGGACAAGAAGTCTGTTCTTTGATTATTAGTTTGGGTATGTTCGTTGTTTCAACGCTACGCATTAGTTTAGCGATCAGTGGGGGAGTCAAATCGCGCATGAGCGACAGTTTAGTTGAATTTGTATTCATGTAAATTTTACGTGACTTCGAAGGTGATTCTGATTACGAAATTACTGTATTAGACGATGTTTGATATTAATTAGACTTGGGGTAGGGAATGCGTTTATTTATCTGTTCATTTTTGGAACCAGACGTGGCATTGACATTGATGGTTGTTGTGCTTCCGGCTAGAACAGGTGGCTTGTGACACTTACTGATAGTGGTTCGCTAGAGAAAGTCACGTGCGTGGAGGGCTGATATAAGTTGAATTGTTGGGAAATTACTGTCCACCCTCTAAATGAGGGATTTTTGTCAAGTTGGCCCATATGTGATGTTTGGTTGGATTTTGATTGTGTTGATTTTGTTGGGAACCAAACACCTTACCGTTGATACACGGGATATTTACGCAAAAGCCGTTGAGATGGGTCATTTTGGCTATCAGAAAGCCAAAGCTACCGAAGCTTCAGGCTCAGGTATACTGGACTGGTACTAGTATAGGCTATACGTACTTACCGAAGATCGTCGTGGTTTGGAGTGGTAGAGGCCATACCGATATGAAGAAGATAAACCCAGATGATGGAGACCCTTCGTTTTTTTATGGATTTTTCTTGTACTGCTGGTTCCCGATGCTCCGTATCTGATGGGGATGGACAGTACTCGCCGCTGATAGAACCAAGTGGATGGAAACTTCCCACCGTGGAACGGTTCGAATATTACTGTTTATTTATTATGTAAATTGTTCGAGTAACGTTTTGTATATTTTTTTTATGAACAAGTAATGACATTTTCTTCCTCTGATACTAATTTTTCTCATATAAATGGTTCTAATAATCTTTGATATTTAGTACAGGGGATCAGGGGGTTCATTTTCTTGTACATTTTCATCAAACAAACGGCATTAAGTACGTCATTACGAAGTTCAATATAGAGGATATCGACCTATTGATGCCATAAGGGCACTGTGTTATTATTGGTCCGAATGAAGTCGAATAAACGATATTATGTTAGGTACGTCACTACGACGTTCGATATACAGGATGTCGACATATTGATCCCATGAGAGCACTCTGTTATTATTGGTAGGAATGAAGTCGAATAAATGGTATTATATTGGGTACGTCACTACGACGTTTGATTTACAGGATGTCGACATAAATATGCCATAAGGACACTCTGTATGATCAGAATGAAGTCTAATAATCTGTATTATGTTAGGTACGTCACTACGACGTTCGATATACAGGATGTCGACTGTTGAAAATTATATTGTCTGGCGAAAGAAAAGATTCGGAACCTGGTTACTAACAAAAAACTTGGCAATATAATCACGAATATTGGAAATTTCGATTACACGGAGGAAGAAGAGCCACTAAGAGAGGCACCGATAACGGATCCATATTGTGACAATATATTTGTAGTAAAGTTATTCGGTTCGGAAGACTGTAATGGAGGAAGTGGACTTATAAAAAAAGAAATTTGTGGCTCGTTTAACAGTTACCTTCGAGGGAAATTTGGTGACCTTGTTCCTGCGAGACACGGAGTTAAAGCCAAGCTACCCTTCTCCTTGCACAGCGACAATCAGATGGCCAAAGTTGTTCGAGAAATTATTGGGGAAAGTATGGAGAGAATTACGAGAAAATATGATTAACCTGTATGTATACCACATAAAGTGGAACTGGCAGATGTAACTGTGGGAACACTGTTAAAAGAATTACCCAAGTTATTAAAACAATTACAAAAAGAAGACTATCATCTACTAGACCTCGATATTACTCAAGACTTCTGTGGGGTGTTCCAGAAAGGAGAAAGAACAAACTACTAAACAAGTAACTTTAACTTTCGTAAACAAGGAATGTATCGGGAGAATTGTAACGTAATTCTAAATAATAATAATAATAATAATACAGTCGGAATTGACTGCCTTACGTGGCTTATATCTAACGCGTGGCTAAAAATATACAACAAATTTATTTGTCAAATAACCAGGCCTGGTGTTAACAAGGGCATTGGTAACCATATTATAGATTTCGTGAACTGTCCAGATAAGAGATTAAAAGACACATTTTCCAACACTTCAGCCTGAGAACATGGAATTACAAAATTAGAAGCAACCATAAATCATTATTCCATATCCGATAACAAGACAGGGGCATACAATTGCTTAGAAGACTGTCTAACCTTACTGGAGGATAGCAAACTTCATTTCCAGAATGTGCCATTATAATCTATCTCATTTGCAAAAATGTGGAAAAAGTTGTCAAAAAGTCTGCAAAACAGTTGCTGTCCTGAATTTAACAATATACTGCAATATGTATACTGGGGGAACAGTGATACAAGGAAATTAACCGGTCTACAGATAAGTTTACCAATGGAACCCAACGCAAGGAAAAAAGTTGTAAATTTCGGTCTTTCTAAGAAAAATCTTCGAATTTCTCAAAAATGCTATATTAAGGCTGGATATACATTTTCTACCCGGTCTTCCACACTGTTTAGCACTTTCTCGGAAGATCGACATCCAGGAGCTCGTACTGGTATCTACATGTAATGTTATACCCAAAGTTCTAAGAAAGAGGATAGACAAAAATAGTTACATAATGCCTTCTGTGCTAAAACAAATAACATCAATTTCTCATATCTCTGTATTATCTGTAAAGAAACGGAAATTAGAAATGGAGGAAACAGAATCAAAGAAAAGGGAGATAGAGTATTTAGAAAATACAGCTTCGGTTAAAAATGAATATAACCAGTCCTGGTGTTAGCAAGAGCATTGGTAACCATATTATAGATTTCTTGAACTGTCCAGATGAGAGATTAAAAGACACATTTTCCAACACTTCAGCCTGAGAACATGGAAGTACAAAATTAGAAGCAACCATATATCATTATTCCATATCCGATAACAAGACAGGGGAATACAATTGCTTAGAAGACTGTCTAACCTTACTGGAACGATAGCAAACATCATTTCCAAAATGTGCCATTATAATCTATCTCATTTGCTAAAATGTGGACAAAGTTGTCAAAAAGTCTGCAAAATAGTTGCTGTCTTGAATTTAACAATATACTGCAATATGTATACTGGGGGAACAGTGATACAAGGAAATTAACCGGTCTACAGATAAGTTTACCAATTGAACCAACGCAAGAAAAAAAATTGTAAATTATTGTCTTTCTGAGAAAAATGCTCGAATTTCTCAAAAATTCAAAATTAAGGCTGGATATACATTTTCTACCCGGTCTTCCACACTGTTTAGCACTTTCTCGGAATATCGACCTCCAGGAGCTCGTACTGGTATCTACATGTAATATTATACCCAAAGTTCTAAGAAAGAGGGTAGACAAAAAAAGTAAGCTAATGCCTTCTGCGCTAAAACAAATAACAACAAATTCCCCTATTTCTGTATTATCTGTGAAGAAACGGAAATTAGAAATGGGGGAAACAGAATCAAAGAAAAGGAACATAGAGTATTTAGAAAATACAGCTACGGTTAAAAAGGGATATCAACATTTTTTGGAGGGAGAACAGGAGAAAGCAGAATTAAAGGAGAGACTAGAAGATTATTTCTGCACCAGGTGGAAAAACTTAGGACCCTCTGGGACATACAGAGTATCCGCGTTCACCGTTAACAACAAAAATAAATATACCTATGTAGGTGTTTTGGCGGATAAGGAAGGGCAAAGAGGCGTCTACTACTTGAAGGATTACCACAAAAATACGTTTTTACGCATTTACAATAATAGAGAAGCTCTTTTTGCAGACGATTATGTCACATTACCATATAACAATAGTAGGTAATACACGTATGTTCTGTGACACTTTATCGGATGAACAGGCGGATGGCCTATGGGTGGTTACCGATAGGAAGAAGTTTCCAGAGGGTTTACAAGAAGTAAAAGAAGTCTCTAGATGGTTAGCAAGTAATGACGGTAGCGTCTACGGGGGTTATGCAAAAAGTAAATGAGTGTGTATGTTGTTACGTGTATAAGGTAGAGGGTGGTTTAGAAGAAGCGAAGGGGTTTTTAAGAGTAGCGTCTACGGGGGTTTGGCCTGGGCCAATTGTCAAAATTTTTGGGATAATGACGGTAGCGGCTACGGGGGTTATGCAGAAAGTAAATAAGTGTGTATGTTGTTACGTGTATAAGGTAGAGGGTGGTTTAGAAGAAGCGAAGGGGTTTTAAAGGGTAGCGTCTACGGGGATTACGCAAAAAGCTGACGGTCGCCGCATGCGCAGATCGAATTGAGTCAAAAATTACTACGATGGACCTTGGCGATTTCCCATGTTAATTTGCATAAGGAATGAGCCAGAATCAGTGCTGCGAAGAGGGTTTTAAGGGTAGCGTCTACGGGGGAGGGGAGCGTCTACGGGGATTACGTAAATAAGGGTGTATACAAGAACGGGGGTTATGCAAAAAGTAAATAAGTGTGTATGTTTTTACGTGTATAAGGTAGAGGGTGGTTTAGAAGAAGCGAAGAGGCTTTTAAGGGTAGCGTCTACGGGGGGTTGCGCGAAAAGTAAATAAGGATGTGTACAAGAAGTAATTAGAAGGAAGAAAATATATGGAGGATTGTGTGTGTGTGTGTAAGAGATGAGGGGTAGTGCTCACGAGGGGGAGGGGCTATGCAGTTAGCTGATTTTTTAAGGGTTCTATATTTTGAAATTCTCAAAGGAATGTTATTAGATTGATAACCAACATTTTTTTTTAAAACGGATATGTGTGTGAATTCATATCATTTTATAGAAGGTTTTTTATATTGTAATAAATGAAATCTCGCATTATTATGAATACATCTAAGACAAACAAACAGATTACATTACGTAAACTACAAACCAACTTGGGTCACTTAAAGCGGTTTAGAACAATAATTCAGAATCTAAGTAAATCTGGAAAGGGGCTTACTATTAATAAAAAAAGAAGTAATAGAGTAAAATGGGAAGATATTAATTCAATTTTTGAAAGTAGAGTTCGAACCGGGATTATTATAAATAAATCTCATAAAGATATCTTACAGTTTTTTGATGATTCGTCGTTTCTTTTCAGCACTAGAATGAAAAACGCATTAAAAAAATGCAATATGTTGAAAGTAAATACTTGTTTTTGTGCAGAATTTATTAGAAAATCAGGTAATACTGAAATTACAGAAAATAAATATTTTTCTAGAAAAAATGAAATAATTGATAAGACAACTGACTTTAAAAAATGGTTTACAGTTAATGTAAGAGATGTCATTTTAAGAAAACTTTCAGAATATTCTGAGGAAGGATCGGGGTGGGCCTTAAGTAAAATTATATCTCTGGAAATCAATATAAATAAATACGAGGTGGTAGTGGAAAATCATCATATATTAAATTACCAGACATAATAGCTAAAAGAAAGGCGTGTATCAACATTCAGAATGACGATAATGCATGCTTTGCTTGGGCAATTGTTTCAGCTTTGTTCCCTTGCGTTATTAATAAAAATCTTACACGTACTTGTTCATATCCTCATTATAGCAAAGTTTTGAACATAAACGGTCTTACATTTCCTGTACACCCAAATCAGATTACAACTTTCGAAAAAAATAATGTTAATATTTCGGTTAATGTTTTTGAATTGGAAATTTTCAGACCATCAAATTTTAGTGTTGTGCCAGTACGTTTAACCAAACAAAAAAGAGAAAAGCATGTCAATTTACTGATTATTCAAAATAAATATTTTCCTAAAAAGAATGATTGCGAACCAGAGTCAGATAATGATGATTATGATTTTAGTGATGATATACAGTATCACTATATTTGGATAAAAGATTTGTCAAGACTTTTATCCAAGCAACTCTCTAAAAATACTAGGAAAAAATATATATGTGATAGATGTTTGAATTATTTTGTTTCTCAAGAAAAATTGGATGACCATTTCAAATATTGTGAAAAAATTGATAATAATTGTAAAATAGAGTTTTCTAAAAATCCATATGTCAAGTTTAAAAATTTTGTATACAAAGAAAAAGTACCTTTTATTATTTATGCAGATTTTGAATCACTACTTATTCCTTATACTGATGTAGATGCTATAATAAAATCTCAAAAGGGATATGGTTCGCAGTCGGTAACGAGAAGTGCTAGGTATCGAAAACATAAAGCTTATAGTGCTGGACTATATTTTAAATGTAATTTTAACGATAACTGGTCATTTTATGATAGTAATCGAAGTTCTGATTGTATGTTATGGTTTGTAGATAAAATTGAAAATATTGCAAGATTTGTAATGTCAAAATTAAAAAATGTTGAACCAATGAATGTTGAAGTGAATTTAAAAGATGGTTCAGATAAATATCATATTTGTGAGGAGATATTTGAGGAAGGTGATAAGATTGTTAGGGAACATTGTCACCTAACAGGTAATTTTCGAGGTTTTGCTCACAACCACTGTAATCTTAATTATAAAAAATCATTTGTCATTCCAGTAGTTTTTCACAACCTAAGTGGTTATGATTCACATTTCATAATTAGAGATTTAGCTAACCGAAATTATGTGCAACTTTTACCTGTTAATAAAGAAAAATACATAAGTTTTACAATCTGGGATAATAATACAAATATTAGGTTCAGATTTATAGACTCTCTTAGATTTATGGGATGTTCATTAGATTCATTGGTATCAACATTAGAACCAGAAAATTTCATTCCACTTAGAAAATAATTTTCTAATCTAAATACTGAACAATTTAGTTTATTAACTAGAAAAGGTGTTTTCTTTTATGATTATTCAGATGATATAAAGCGATTAGATGAAACTGCATTACCTAGTAAAGAATATTTTTACAACAAACTTAACGATGAACATATAAAAGATATTGACTATAGGCATGCAAAATTAGTTTCGTCAGCATTTAATATGAAAACCCTTGCTGATTACAGTGACTTGTATATGAAAACAGATATTTTACTTCTAGCGTCTGTTTTTGAAACATTTCGTGATACTTGCTGGAAAACATATGGTTTGGATCCTGGTCATTATAATACAGTTCCTGGTTACACTTGGGATTGTATGCTCAAGTATACTCATTGTAAATTAGAGACAGTGCAAGATATTGACATGCTGCTATTTTTTGAAAGAGGTATAAGGGGTGGAATATCTCAGTGTTGTAATCGATATGGTGAAGCCAACAACAAGTATATGCCTACGTATAATGAAAACAAACCTGTGAAGTATCTTTAATATACAGATATTAATAATCTTTATGGTTGGGCTATGAGTCAGGAGCTTCCCTACGGAGGATTTAAATGGGTAGATCATAATATTGATATAACTCAAATTCCAGATGATTCCTCTGAAGGGTACCTGCTCGAGGTTGATTTAGAGTATCCAAAAAATAAACACGATCTACACAAAGATCTGCCATTCTGTGCAGAACATATTTCACCACCAAATTCTAAACAAAAGAAATTAATGACTACTCTGTATAATAAAAAAAATTATATTATACATTACAAAAATTTAAAGCAAGCTATAGCTCATGGATCATTGCTTAAGAAAGTTCATAGGGTATTAAAATTTCAGCAAAGTTGTTGGTTGAAGCCTTATATAGAATTGAATACTTTGATGAGATCCCACGCAAAAAATAATTTTGAAAAAAATTTGTATAAACTTATGAATAATGCAGTATTCGGGAAAACGATGCAAAATTTGCGTAAACATCGGTTAGTGAAATTAGTTCGAACGTGGTATGGCAAACGAGGAGCTAGAAATTTAATTGCAAGTCCCATATTTCATAGTCGTGTTATATTTAACGATGATATTGAGAATCCTTTATTGGCTATAGAGCTTAAGAAAACTAAAATTATATTTGACAAACCTCTTTATATAGGATTAGCAATTTTAGATATTTCAAAAATATGTGTTTATGAATTTCATTATGATTATATGCTGACCAAATTTTCACCTGAACAATGTAAATTACTTTATACCTATACTGATAGTTTAGAATACGAAATTCAATGTAATAACATATATGAAGAAGTAATAAAGGCGGATATTCACCGTTTTGATACTAGTGATTATCCTGTAAATAATGTGTGGGATATTCCTCTAGATAATAAGAAAGTACCCGGAATTATGAAGGATGAAAATAACTCAGAAATTATGACACATTTTGTAGGTTTACGTTCTAAACAGTATGCCTTCAGAGTGTTAGGTGAGGAAAACGATGTAAAAAAAGCTGAAGGTATTAAGTCTAATGTGGTAAAGAAAAATATAACTTTTGATGATTATATTCTCTGTTTGCAGAAATTTATAGAAAATCCTCAAGAAGAGTGTTTCATGCATGCAACTCAACGTTGTATACTATCAAAGTTACATGATGTATACACCATTGAACAGACAAAAATTGCTTTAAACCCATCAGATGATAAAAGATATTTGATACCTGGTTCACATGACACTCTTCCGTGGGGACATTATAGTATTATGGAGTTATAATAAATTGATTGGAATTCATTTTCAGATGAAGAGTTTGGTAGATCTATGTACTAAGATAATTTGTAATCGTATTACTAGAATTTCAAGTTTTCTTGTACAAGCTCAAATTCCTCAGTTTTTGCTTTTATCTGTATAGCTATATTTAATATGTACTGTCAAATGTATAATTTTCATTTTGCCTTTAATGTTATATGTACTGTTTTTTATTTGATTTAATATGTATATAAATACAATTAATAAAACAATATTCATATAACCTTGAAACTTGATTTTTTATCCTAGCTCCTTCCCACAGGTTTTCAAGAATTTTTAACGTTATTACGTCGATTTGAAGTTTCATAAGTAGTACATGAGTAAGAAGTGCTGTTCCTTTAGACTGGTGTTTAAATTGTAAATTTGGAATTTTGTTGCCAAATATGCCTTTTCAGCAACATATGACGGTGATGCTTGAGGAAAATACCGATTTAGGTTAGTCTTTTTCCCATTTTGTTTTAACGCGATACGAATGTTCACCATCATGATCGTTTTCATTTACACTACATCGAGGTCGCTCTAATAGTTGAATAGTTGCAGGATTTAGAGTGCCATCTACAGGAAAATTTAATTTCTCTTGGAAAGCTTTTAAAATCGATGACATATTTGTGATATCATGTTCCGACTTGTTAACATATCCAAATCTTTCGATAATTTACATCAATTTTCTCAGATGCCACTAAAGGTAGAATTATTATTAATAGTAAAAGAAACATCCTTCACTTTCGATGTTCAATACTGATTCCAAATCAACATAAAAGTTTTCATCATCAGCATTACTTGTGTTAGAGGTGAAATGAAACAAAGAATATTTTCATAATTTTATAATGTTAAATCATTGATTACATGGACTTTGTAATAGTACAGATATTCTCTAAGTGCTCTTCCTATTAAACTGCTGTTGTCATAAAAATAAATATCACAAACAGCATACATTAAATCTAAACAATTGGAAAAGCCACATATTGGATTCGATATAAATGTTTTTAATAAATTAATGATATTATAATAAAAATCGCAAAAGTTCACTTTATTTAAAATTGAAATGTGATGTTGAAGCAAATTCTCATGAACACGTTGAATTTCTACAACTTCTTCTTCATCGAGGAAAACTGTTACATCATCTTTCTGAATTTTCAAGAATTTTTGATTATCATAAATAACTTTAGTTATTTGACAAAAATCTTGGTACAACATGATGGGATTAGAATCTACAACATCATCATCTGGAGAATTGAAGAATAACTCGTTACTTTTATGCAGCACTTCTATGATTTCATCCCATTCTAAAGTATTGAATAACATTTTTGAAGGTTCCACGATAAACGATGATAAAATGATGGCAGGTGCAAAAGTTCTGACAGGACTCAGGCAACATCCAACTTCAAATCGACGACCAACATTGAAAACTGTATGCAATAAATAATGTCTTTCTTTTCTTATTGCAATTTCATAATTAAGTACAATTTGATCTAAATCACGATCATAATTTGGTTTTTCATCATAACTACTATTATCACTACATGACATTGTAACACTATAATACCCAGAATCGTGACTACTCATTATGATGATTACTAATCTAATGTCGATCAATTTATATGTTTATCTCTGTCCTCCACTCAAATAAAGTTGATTGGTTGCTGGTGATCTATACTACTACGTCATCAGTGTTAATCCAACTGTTATGTTTTTCATCTAATCCTAACCATTTAACGTACATTTTGTTACGTTTCCTCTTCAACACCTTTTCAACGAGATAAATGTGGGGATTTTTGGTTTTTTGTAATTCTTCTTCATAGAAACAACCTCTTATAGGCGATCCAGTCATATCTTCTATCAAATACGTTACAGGATTCGTTATTTTGACTTTCGTAATTTTGAATAGTTCAGTTGTAAAATTGGGAGTGTAACCTTTTTCAAAAGCATGTTTCGCTTTACTTATTCGCACAATATCTCCCACATTTAATTTTCTGGGTCCGGCGATTTTCAAATAACTGAATTTCTTATTTAAAATCAATTTTTCGTTACTTCGATTCACCTCTGATGGTTTGTATCCAGTTTTACTATGTTTTGTGTCGTTGTATTCCTTTGTGATTTGAGGTAAAATATCGATCCATTGGTACTTCCCAATTAAGCTGAAATGTTTATAGAGTTTCGTTCTGTGCGTTCTAATAACTCTTTCTGCAATTGCAGCTTTCTTCGTACTAAATGTACTATAATGATTGATATTATGTTTTTTCATTAGCGATTTGAATTTACTATTGTAAAATTCCGTTCCCTGATCTGATTGTAGATTTTTTGGTGTTCGACTCCTGATAATACTCGAAAATGCTCGTGTTATTTCTTCTGCTGTTTTCGTCTTGAGTGGACGAGTCCACATGAATTTCGAGTAACAATCGATAACCACCAAAATCATTTTAAATCCTTTATTATGCTTTGCATTAGGTCTCATTTCGGCTAAATCCATTTGCCATAAGTCATCAAGACCTTTGATTATTGTTCGTCGACGTGGATAATTTCGTCGAATCGGTTCATGCTATTCTTGAACAAGTTGAATCCTGTCTGCAGACATGATGTATAGTGAACAAAGAAGGTTATTTTCTTATATATATATTTTCTAAAGGTCAATTATTGTTCTTCTTCTAAATTACACTGTACGAGAAGATCCATACAAAAATAATCACTACTACCCAATTTGAATTATATTTTATCGTTCTTCTTTATGCTAAGGCCGTTCAACTGTTGATACTGATATTCCATATTATTCTTCAATAGAACGCTGCCATCAGAAGCATAATGTTTACAATTTTCAATTTTACAATCAAATGGGAATACAAAAGCCGTACCTTCCGTATCCAAAACGTAAAAGTTCTTGTTGAATTTCTTCGTGCCCCTAAAGCTGATTAGACACTTTGTGTGATACTTTTCTGCGAATTGGTGTATCTGTCTGCTGATATTTGTCGATGAAACGAGATTATCGACATATTTTTTATCGGAATGTTTGTATTGAGAGTAGCAATCCTTGAATCATAGTTTCTATGTATTTCATCCAATGTATCTTTCATTTTTTTGTCAAGTATGTTTACTATAAATTTTCTATTTGATTCTATTGCATTATCCACATACTTTTGAGTTGATCCATTATTTATCAAGGATTTTATTTTATCATTTATTTGCTGAATACTTGTGTTCAACGACAATTGAGCTATTTCGATTTTTTTAAATCGTGCTTCGAGATTTGTATCATACTTCTTTTTATATGCGTCAGAATATCGACCAAACTTGTCGAGACTCATTTTGAGAATGAACATAAATCAATCGATGGTTAATGTATATAATCGGCTTCACGAAGTTCATGTATAATGGCAACAATCTCATTATCATTGGAAGTGTTACCTGCATCCTTGGAAGCTATTAACTCTCTAAGTCTTTCAACAATCTCGTTTACATCGTCCCAGTAAACGTACTCTTTATCTTTATCATTATAGGTCATGATGTAATCAGGTAATCCTTTACCAACGATGTTAGTGGTAGTGTTTCGTCTTATAATAAATTGCTTTTTAATAATATTAATATACTTCCACCGCTGAGAACCTTTTAGTGTTCTATCTTTTTTCAAATGAACCCCCGTTCGTTCCAATAATATTTTGTATGTAGGTAAATCATCTTATATATATTTGGGATGTTGGTAGAAAAGTAATTGGTAAAGACCTGGAGTAGCAGGTATTCTATCCCATCCTTTATCTCCTTCTACGAATATATCTCCGTTTTTTGCGTCAAAGTTTATGCGTTTATTCCCCAGAGTCCACTGATCGTTTTCAGCATTATACTTTGGACCGTACAAATCATCGATTTGTGAGTCTTCGTTAAAGAAATCGATGACACATTGTCGACCCATTGTAGGATATTGTTCGATGTACTCGTTGACTGTTCGTGGTGAGAAATGTTCACCAGTATTCACTTGAGGTTCACCATCATCATCATCATCATCCGTAAATACTGATTCATTTTTCGGATCATAACTGTATAATTCTTCATCACTGATAAAATTGGGGACATGTTCTTTTTTCTCTTTAGATGATGTGGGCTGTGGTGGTGGTGGTGGAGGTAGGGTTGCTGTAATCTGCTTGTTTGTCTTAGATGTATTCATAATATTTACGATATCTTTGAGTGGATTAGATATAGGTTTGAAAATTCTATTTAGTGTCTCATCATGCTCAGTTTTGTTCAGTTTAAAAGATAAATACTTTTTTCTAATCATTCGTTTCAGATCTGCAATTTTTCGTTTTCGCACAGCGTCTGCATCAGATGACATCATAATGAAAAATGAATGGTTAAATAATTATTATATTTTTATATACATATCGAATCCTTTACGATATCTACCATCTTGTAAATCAAAGTCTTTAACAATAACCAAAGCGCCATATTTATCATTCCAGCATTCAGAGCACATTTTCTTGAATTGTTCAAATGACATGTCGGGGGAAACGTGTTCGTTGAAGGCATGTTTAAGGTTAATTTCATCCTGTTTAAACATTACAATCATATTGCAGTTATCACGTATTAGCTGCTTTGGTATTTTCGAATAAGTCTGACATAGGTAGAAGACATCAATACTTCTGTGCCTACACATGGAAAAATATTCTTGAATTGTTTGTGGTTTGTCGCATGACACATCGTCAAAAATGAAAATCGAATTCGGTTTGGATTGTGTAGGACTTACAAATTCATCGTTTTCTTTAAACGGATAATATCCCACACCTTTCACACCAGTCAATACTTCTTCGAGCAGTTGGTATTTTGGTTGATATAGAGCTTTAGAATAAACGTAGACATTTTTAAATTTCACACCATTTGGATTGAACAGCAATGATAGCACAATATTTGTTTTCCCACATCCGCTGGGGCCACAAATAATAGCACGAAACGAATCAGGTAATAAAAGTCCATGTTTTCGGCTACGTCTATCTTCCAAAACGCTATCGAAATTTTCAATCGGTAATGACTGCTCTTGTTTAACAATCTCCATCTTATGATACTTTTTCAAACAGTGCAGCTATAATTATAGGTTCCATCGTGAACAAATAGTCAGTCTTCATGTCGATTCGCGAAGGTGAAGGTGTGCTAAATTCACTCATAAACAATTTGCCTTTTGAGGTTCATTTCCCTGGCTACCAATACTGTGGACGTAAGTTTTACTATTTTTATTTTTTCACAATATTAAATCCTCTATTTATATAGCTGGAACGCGTCTGAGAAAACGGCTACTACGAGGAGATACAGGTGTCAACGCTCTCGACGCAGCTTGCAAAAATCACGATATCGCATACGCATCTAACAAGTCACTCACAGATCGTCATAAAGCTGATTTGGTACTAGAAAACGCCGCTTGGGAGCGAGTAAAGTCAAAAGACGCTAAATTAGGTGAAAAGGCAGCCGCCTGGCTCGTTACCACTGGAATGAAGGTCAAACGCAAGTTGGGAATGGGTATGAAGCCGAAGCGTCGTAGATCTTTTCATCGTGATGTCGTTATGAAGGTGAAGAAATCCATGAAAAAGGGATCTTCGCTGTCAGATACAGCGATGTTTGCATTGCGAGCAGCAAAATCTCTTATTCAAAAATTCGGAGGCCGAAAACATGTTCCAATACCTAGAATAATACCTGTAGCTAAATCTGGAGGATTTTTACCTCTAATACCTCTTTTCGCTGGACTTTCAGCTTTGGGAGCATTATCAGGCGGTGCTGCGGGAAGTGCTCAAAAGAAATTGGAAGAAGATCATCGTTATAATAAAGCTATGGAGCCTATAGGTAAAGGATTGTATTTGCGAAAGAACGCTAAAGGTGGATATGGATTATTCTTGAAAAAAAACTACCATTGAAGCTACCAAATAGAGCATTATTCGACTATGAATTAATCAAGTTTGCCAAATTATTGAAAATAAAATATTTTCGAGATGTGTACATGCGCGATTCTCTACCGAAAAACGGACCTCGACGATATGAATCAGCAATACTAAATTTGGATGTGTCTAAAAACTCAGGCACGCATTGGGTAGCATATAGGAAGATGAATGACTGCGTCGAATATTTCGATTTCGATGGTCCGGTTAGCTCACAACGCAACTGTCATGCATGTAATTATTATTTGAGAAAACAAAAATTGTTTTTTCTAATCTAGTAATATTATTTAAATACACCACTCCCATAAACATCACAGTCATGTCTCAACTGTTGAACTTAACGTCCACATCGAATGAATTCTCCTTCACTCCTCCCACACCGATAATATTGAAACCTGAAAAAGAATACTTTATTGGTGTGTTGGGGTTTCATTCGTATCATTCTATACCGAATATCGATGGTGAGAAATTTTATTTCTACAATAAAAATGATCGTAAGAAAGGACTCATCACCATTAACTTCCCGTCAGGATGTTACGAAATCACAGATATTGAAGCTTATCTCATCGATCAATTCAAATTGGCCGATATATCTTTGAAGCCCAACAACAACACTCTCCAGTGTGAAATTTACAGTCGACAGCACGCCATCGATTTTGAATACTCTGATAGTTTGAGTAAAATACTAGGATTTTCTCCAAAGATACTAGAACCTGGTAAAGTCCACCGTTCCGATCTACCTGTTAACATTTGTGAAATATCAACTTCACTATTCGATTGCATTATTGCTGAAGGATCGTTTGACGGAGATAAGCCTGCTCATACAATATTCAGTTTCCCAATTACAGTGGACCCTGGTTATGCAATCAACGAACGACCGAACAATCCGATTTACTTAGCTGTGAGAAGCACAAACGAAATCACCAACATTACCGTAAGAGTGTTGAATCAAGATCTCGAACCAGTAAATTTTCGAGGAGAAAAAAGCACGTTACTTATCAACAACGACTATTATAAAAGTCCCTCATCATCTACAACAAAATTAGTCTCTTGCAGATCGTTCAAAAGAACGAAACTTCATCTAACTCCTGCAAATCGGGCGTTTCTCAAAGCAATCGGATTAAAGTTGAAGAAGAATGACACTAAAAAGAAAGTACGTGCGTTCTGATAGGACACCACCATCAACGAAAACATCTTCGATATTTGACCTTTACCGAGATCCACAATATGAAGAGTCGATAAGAAAAGAAGATTTTCACACCTATGTTCCTTATGTGAAATCATTCAATAACAGCGATTCTGTGGAATTTGACATACAACAAACTGACGCATTTTTTCTCATGTACGAAACTCAACTTGAAATTAAGGGAAAATTAGAAGTTAAGGAGGACATGTTAATCTAACGCCAAATTGCGGTGCATTCCTCTTCGATTCTTGTTCCTACATTCAAAGTGGGAAGGAAATAGAAATAGTACGAGATCCCGGTATAGTAACTACCGCAAGAAGTTTGTTGTGTTATTATCCACAATCGAAAGAAATGGCTTTAGCTGGCTGGAATTATCCCAATAAACCGCTATTGAATGATGTTGATAAATCGTTTAGTTTGTTGATTCCTCTAAAACACATTTTCAATGTATTCAATGACTATACTAAAATCACATATGGAAAACAAACTTTTCGATTCATACGTGCTCGTCATGATAACGATGCTGTAATAGTAAATGAAGGAACAACAGGTACTACGACATCTAACACTACAATAAAGTTTGTTATAGATAGCATGGCATTGAAAGTTGAACACGTCTATCCTAACGATGAAATAAAATTACGTATGATGGAGCAAATAAAAAGTGATCGACCAATATTCATTCCGTTCAGAAAATGGGAACTTTGTGTATTGCCTACGTTAACGAAAGACGCTAAAAATGAGATTTGGTCAGTTAAAACGAGCTCGTCTGTCGAGAGACCTCGATATGTTATCGTATGCTTTCAAATAGATAGACGCAACAAGAAGACAAACTATCCTTCACAATTCGATCACTTGAACACCAACAATGTAAGATTGGCTTTGAACGGAGATTTTTGGCCCACCGAACGATTAAAGATGGATTTCGGAAAAAACGACTATACTCTTGCCTATCATAATTACGCCTCATTCTATAGAAGCTATACCAATTCCAGCATAGTACATCCAACATTGGACTATGAAGCATTCAAAGATCGTGCTCTCTTTGTCATAGACTGTTCCAAACAGGAGGAGGGTATGAGGGCATCGACAGTTGATATAAAAGTGGAAATTGAAGTAGGTGTAGGATTTCCTGCAAATACTAGAGCATATTGTATAATTATACATGACTGTTTATTAGAGTATTACACCCTAACGGAAATTATCAAAACGATCATATAATACCAGTGTTGAAATACACAGCGAGACAGTTACAAATAAACCACGATGAGAATAGCATTCATTGACATTCAAGGCTTCATTATCGAGGGTACATTCCATCATAAGGAATTGTCCATCGAAATCGGATATAATTATAGACACTACATATTTAAGCCGCCACAACCCTTTCATTTGTCAAGCAATCAAGATAAAATAACAAAAACTTTTTGGAACACCATATCCATGGAATCAAGTATTCTTCTGGCGATGTTGACTATTCAAAATTGGACGAGATTTTGAAAAGTACAATGTCTAATGTCGATTGTATTGACGTTCGCGGTAATCAGAAATATGAATTTTTACAAAAGAAATGTGAAGAATATGGAATTTCTACGACAACTGTTGTTGATGTCTGCAAGTTTGATGGAACGTCCTCAGCCATGGAAAGTTTAAAAAAACATTCGAATGCTTGTCATGCCGATGGGGCTTTCAATTGTACACAAATTAATGTAGAACGATTACGATGTTGGTTTTTAAATGTAATACCATTGTAATTTTACTCAAATAAATAGAAAAAATTGATGAGTTGTTTCATTGAAACACATTGTATACTCATTTATGTCTATACTACATGAAGACTTAAACTTTCGTTCTACAATATTCAATATAATTTTCAATATTAAAATAAATACTGATGTTAAAATTATACATGTCATTGCAAAAACGTTATTAATTTCATCCTTGATGGCATCCTGTTGTTCCCGAACCTTCTGTATCCAAAACGTAAAAGTTCTTGTTGAATTTCTTAAGAAAAAATTGATGAGTTGTTTTATTGAAACACATTGTATACTCATTTATGTCTATATTACATGAAGACTTAAACTTTCGTTTTAAAATATTCAATATAATTTTCAATATTAAAATAAATACTGATGTTAAAATCATACATGTCATTGCAAAAACATTATTAATTTCATCCTTGATAGCATCTCCATATATTTTCTTTCTTCTAATTACTTCTTGTATACATCCTCATTTACTTTTTACGCAACCCCCTGTAGACGCTACCCTTAAAAGCCTATTCGCTTCTTCTAAATCACCCTCTACCTTATACACGTAACAACATACACACTTATTTACTTTTTGCATAACCCCCGTAGACGCTACCGTCATTACTTGCTAACCATCTAGAGACTTCTTTTACTTCTTGTAAACCCTCTGGAAACTTCTTCCTATCGGTAACCACCCATAGGCCGTCCGCCTGTTCATCCGATAAAGTGTCACAGAACATACGTGTATCACCTACTAACAATGGAATGGAAATAATATGTTTGCCAACCGAAAAGCCATTTGGTATCTTTACTACAAATGGACATACGCAATTTTACACAGGCACATGGAAAAATATAGACGTTCCATTCACCCAAGTGGAGGTGGAGAGGGTTAACGTCAATACAATGCAAGAAATTGCGGATAACATAAAATTTAGGGATTGTCATCGACTAGAAAAATTTGCAGAAGGAACAGAACTGGTAATATCTGGAATTCAAGAAGTTATGCATAAAGGTAGGATGCGGTACATATTGAAACTAGACAATATAAATGTTTTGTACTTTTCGAATTACTAGTTGGAACAATAATTAGAAGAAATAGACTTAGATTGTAGGATAAAAATCAAAATTGACTTGTTAAAACATACACCCAACAGAAACAAAGAAATAGTTTTATTCTGTGTATAAGTTTTGTTAAACATGTATAAATAATCTAATAAAACTTTTAAAGATATCGTTGTTTTACAAATTTTCCCACCTTTGTTCTTATGTAATGTTAAACCATCTATCTGCAATTGGTTTTTGCAAAACATGGTGTTAAAGCTGAGCTGCCTTTCCTCTTACTAAGTAACAACACGCTTGCCATTGGAACAAGAGAAGTAGTCGGAGAAAATTGGGTTAGGTTAGGAGAGAAGTAGTCGGAGAAAATTTGGAAATTATTAAAAGGAAACATGAGGAACCTGTGTACATTTCATACAAAGTTGAATTGGCGGACGTAAAACACGACAGGCTACTTAAAGAAATACCAAATTTATTGGAGCAACTCCGGAAGGAAGATTACTACCTAATGGACTTAGACATAACGAAGGATTTTGCAGGAATTTTTAACTAAGAAGAAATGATTGATTATTTAACAAACAACATTATTGTAAACAATGATAAAACAGTTGACATAGATTGCCTAGCTTGGCTCACATCTAACGCAAGGGTTAAAATATACAACAAATTTAATTGTCAAATTACCAGTCCTGGAGTTAACAAGAGCATTGAAAACCATATTATATATTTCGTCAACTGGCTAGATGCAAGATTGAAGGAAACTTTTTCTTCTGCATTGGCCAAGAAGCATGGTATTACCAGATTAGAAGCTACAATATATAACTACCCAATTGGAAATTGTCATGGAGAAGGCTACAGTCCTTTAGAAGATTGCATAACTCTGCTACAAAATAATAAGTTGTATTTCCAAAATTCTCCGTTATACTCTGTTTCGATTGCAAAAATTAGGACAAAGTTGACCGAGAGTCTACAGAACAGCTGTTGTCTGGTGTTTAACAATATGCTGCAATATGTTTATTGGAGTAACAGCAATACAAGGAAGTTGACGGGATTACAAATAAATTTACCAAAAGAATCCGACGCAAGGAAGAAGATGATTGATCACATTCTCTCAGCATGCAGCTTAATTGCCTCCCTGTTAACCATATAGAAATTGTAGAAGAAAAGGAGAACAGAGATATTGTCCGAATTATACAAAAATGTTACATTAGAGCTGGAAAGACCTTCTTTTCTAGGTCCAGAACACCATAAGGAAAGAGTTGTATTTTCTGTGTAATATTAGTATTTATTAGTGTTTCACTCAACATGCTATTATTGTAAATAAGAACGATTTAAAAATTCCTCTTTGTTACTGTTTTGTTTATCCCTACCAGTGTTGTTTTATTCAAATTTCGTAAAAATATGGGTTGAGGGAGGTGGTGCGTCCCTTAACACATGACAGAAGACACACACCACATGGTTAGCAGACACTCACACACCACAGAACACAAGAAGGTTGATCGGGACACAGAACACAATTTTTCTTAGGCGTTTGCTAGACAGATGACACATTGCAGTTGGCACACGTGACAGATGATGCATTGCACGCAAGTGGAGTAAGCTAACATAGCAAACCCCACGAAAATATGTGCTCTGTGACGTCATGAATAGTGTGCAATGCGTTATCTGTCACGTGTACCCACCGCAATATGTCATTTGTCTAGCAAACCCTGAGAAAACTTGTGTGCTGTGTCACCGATCAATCTTCTTGTGTTCTGTATGGTGTGAGTGTCTGCTAACCATGTGTTGTGTGTCTTCCGTCATGTGTTAAGTGACGCACCACCTCCCTAAACTCATATCTCCAGGAAATAGGAATAGAACAACACCGGTAGGGATAAACAAAACATTAACAAAACGCAATTTTTTTTAATCGTTTTCATTTACAATAATAGCTTGTTGAGTATGATAAAAACAAATATAAATATTACACATGAAATACCACTCCTTCCTTATTCCTATTAGGCGTATGTTTAATTTTATCTATTTTTATCTTAATTCTATAACTCAGTCCATTTCTGCAAATTCTCTTTCCAACCAGTAGTTTGAGCAATAGAAGATTTCCGAATTCTCACACTTTAACATGTAACGAAGTCTCTCCGTGTTTAACTTCGTTTATAGCGGCAATTACCATTTCTGTACCTTCAGCAATTTCTTCTAAGCGCTCGCAAAACCTTGATTTAATACGATCTTCTATCTTCTGCATAGTAATGTTTTTAATTTGGGTCATATCTTCTTGAGTAAAAGGATTATCCTCCCATACCTCCGTAGAAAACTTCAAATTTTCTTTCTTCTGTAGGCAAACATATTATCTCCATACCATTATCATAAAGAATTGTAATATAACCATCGGTAATAATAGCTGTTCTATTGTTGTAAACACTTAGAAATATATTTTTGTAGTAACCCTCTAGGAAGTAAACATTTTTCATGGCATCCTTTTCCGCTAACACACCAACATAAGTATATTGGTTTTTATTGTTTATGGTAAACGCCGACACTTTATACACACCTGCTGGGTCTAGGTTTATCCAATGGCTTTAAAAATAGTTTTTATACTCTCTCTCTCAAGTGTGTTATCTTCTCTTCTTTCTCCAGTAGACTTCTATATTCTTACTTTATTGCAGTTGTCTTTTCGAGAAAATCCAGCTTTCGCCTCTCGGTATCTAGCTCATCCATTTCCTGTTTTAGTTTCCTTGTCGATGTAATGTAAGCTTGCGAAAGAGTATCGATTTCTTCAATCTCATAATGAGAAAGTTTGTTTGTTTTATTAGTTCTCTTCTTCAAAATACGTGCAACCTAATTATCTGTAGAAATTAGTCCAACGTCCTGTATGCCAATATCCTCCGGTATAGTAGAAAATGGGGTGCTAGACCTAGAAAAGCTATTCTCTCCATCTTTAATGTAACACTTTTGTATAATTCGAACATTGTCTGTGTTCTCCTCTTTTTCTACAACTTCTATATGGTTAACAGGGAGGCGATTGAAGCTGCATGAAGAGAGAATGTAATTTATAACTTTCTTCCTTGCGTCGGATTCTTTTGGTAAATTTATTTGTAATCCCGTCAACTTTCTTGTATTGCTGTTACCCCAATAAACATATTGCAGCATATTGTTAAACACAAGACAACAAGCTCCTCTGTAGACTCTCGATCAACTTTGTCCACATTTTTGCAATCAAAGTATAACGGAGAATTTTGGAAGTACAACTTACTATCTTGTAGCAGAGTTAGGCAATATTCTAAAGGACTGTAGCCTTCTCTATGGGAATTTCCAATTGGGTAGTTATATATCGTAGCTTCTAATCTGGTAATACCATGTTTCTTGGCCAATGCGGAAGAAACAGTTCCATTTAATCTTTCGTCTGGGCAGTTGACAAAATCTATAATATGGTTCCCAATGCTCTTTATAACTCCAGGACTGGTTATTTGACAGATAAGTTTGTTGTATATTTCAACCCTTGCGTTAGATGTGAGCCAAGTAAGGCAATCTAAGCCAACTGTTTTATCATTGTTTATGATGCCGTTCTACATTTTCTTGTACTCTCCTTCGATGCAAAAGTTGAAGTTGTTTGTTTAATAATTAATCATTTCCTCTTTGTTAAAAATTCCTGTAAAATCCTGTGTTATGTCTAAGTCCATTAGGTAGTAATTTTCCTTCCGAAGTTGCTCCAATAAATTTGGTATTTCTTCAAGTAGCCTGTCGATTTTAACGTCAGCCAATTCTACTTTGTATAGAATGCACACAGGTTCTTTAGGTTTCATTTTAATAATTTCCAAATCTTCTCCGACTACTTCTCTTGTTCCAATGGCAAGCAGGTTGTTACTTAGTAAGAGGAAAGGCAGCTTAGCTTTAACACCATGTTTTGCAGAAACCAATTCGCTAAACTTTCCACGTATATAGCTATTAAAAGAACCACATACTCCTTTTTCAACAAGTTTAGAATTTCTATCGCTGTCCTCTAAGCCGCATACCTTTACAAGCATTACGTTGTCACAAAATGGTTCTGTAATTGGTATAAGTCCATCTTCCAGCGGGTGCTCACCTTGCGTGTATTTATTATTTCCAATATCTGTAACCACATTGTTACCTTCCAAATTTTCCAACAGGAGCCACAATCCAAATCTCTCATCGGTCGGCTTGACTCTCTTACCATAAAGCTGGGAAACACTAAACATTTTGGAGATTGCCATCTTAACAGTTCCAACGATTGTCGAATACTAAACCTTGAAATTTGAACTCCTATATTCATACCATCGTAGGAAGGTTATAATATACTTAAATAAAATCTATATATAAATATATAAGCGATCTTACAACTTCCTAATCACAAGACGAATGAATTTTGCGTTAATTTAACAAATACCAAAACCATGAAATTTAATGCAACTATTTTAGCCTCTAGAAAATAACTGTCAGTTGAAGGTATCCCGTGCCAGCAGACTAGTACTCCAGTGGAGACGGGGGGATTCGAGAATAAATTACACTATCAAAAGTAGCAGTTACAAAAAAAGATGTTAGTGCGGGCGCCAAGTAAATACTTCTGTCCAAGGAATTCAGTTTCAGTTCCTGAAGATTTACTAAGAAAGGACTGAAAAACAAAGACAAGTTGACTCCGTTACTAAAATTTATTGCTAACTATCGGAAATTTACCTAATTTACAAATTGATAACCTAACAATAATTTCTATAAAAAAGAATATGGAAAGAACAGAATCAGGTTCCTGTGCATAAAAAAAATCACTTCAATGCCTAATTCATATAGGTCAGGTGACTCCTTCGATTAATAATAGGAAATGTTCACAAAAATTTAACTTAACTTAATTTGTTACAAGAAATATAAAAGAATAGCAAAGTTCCGCATACTCATATTACCGCAATCGTACAGAGCAAAACCAAATAAAAATAAATGGTTTTAAAGATTAAAACTAACTTTTCCGCAACTGTGGCCCTGAACAATATTCTATCATAAAATTTTTACTTGTATACACTTCGAGGGATGTATCGTGCTAACAAACCGAAATTTCTCTAAAAATAACCAAAAATGTAGTATATCGGGATTTATAGGACCCGCTGTACTTGCTCTAGTCAACTGAAAATCAATAGGGTACATCTGTAAGACTCCTTGAACAATATTCAATCATAAAATTGATAAATCGTATACTCTCTGGAGGCTGTATCGTGCTAACAAACTGAAAATTCTCCTAAAATGACAAAAATTTCGTACTCCAAGAACCATAGCACCCGTTGTACTAGCTTTAGTGAGCTGAATATAAATAAGGCTCATTTTTGAGACGCTCTGAATAATATCCAATCATAAAATTGGACACTTGTATTTACTCCGGAGGCTATATCGTGCTAACAAACTGAAACTTCTCCAAAAATTACAAAAATATCGTACTTAAAGTACTGTAGCACGTGTTTTATTGGCTCTGAAGAGCTGAAAATCAATAGGGTTCATCAGTGGGATGTCCTGAATAATATTCAATCATAAAATGGGTGACTTCTTGAACTCCGGAGGCTGTATCGTGCTAACAAACTGAAATTTCTCAAAAAATGACAAATTGTCGTCCTTCAAGTACCATAGCACCCGTTGTACTGGCTCTGGTGAGCTGAAAATCAATAGGGTTCATCTGTGACATGTCCTTAACAATATTCAATCATAAAATTGGTGAATAATTGTACTCTGGAGGCTGTATCGTGCTAACAAGACATGTAAGAAAAAGTGACTGACGACAACGACGACGACATACACACAGGATTTTTTTTCTAAAAACCATTTTTTCGTGTTGTTGTTGATGGAAAACGTAAAAATAACTCACATTTTTTTTTCGAAATTCCAACTTTTTTTGGGGTAAACCAATACTTTTCTCGCATATTAGATAGGTTGGGCGGGAAAGTAACATAATATATATTACCTAGATTTAAAATAAGAAGACCAGAAGGTATAAGAGAATTTGTATTAACTCAGAATTATCATGAGTACAGTGATGATTATTACACTTATTACACAAGGTTCAAATGAGAAGTGTAACTCTCAGGATCCTAAGCGTTATGCTATAGTCAGTGTTTTCAATAAAAAGTTAGAACATAACAATATTCAACCATCACTCAATTAAGTATTGATAAACCAAAGTTGGAAAATATGTTACGGTTACAACAAAATAAATATGTAGTTATTTAAAAAGAAACAAAAATAATTTGAGCAATAATAATAATGTAACCCTTCCTCCTACGTCATTCCATACCATCCCTTCAGTAGTCTTCTAGTGATCTCAGCGTCCGATTTCCATATATCCCAGGGTTAACGCCACAGTAGGTGTAAGCCTCCTATAGGCCAAAAGCAAGTGGTACTCAAGACCAAAATTAAAACCCTCCTAATTAACGGCGAGGGTCTCTTCTTTTATTTCAGTTCCTAGTATATACTATATCCTAATTATCGAGAATAAATCCAATGGTTCGGTTTCTAAATTGACTTTAGTTCCTCGAGAATATTCAATGCAGACAGGAATATAAAATTTCAAAAGAGAACGCTAAACTTCTCAAACAAACTTCAATAATGGCAGTTCGATCGACCTCAAAATTTCCTATCCTAGCTTAACAAGACACGAAAGGCACACACCCAAAATATCAACTTCATAGGCCTTATTCCGTGATTTGAAATGTATGGAGCTGACTACGAACCCTAGGCTAGGCAGTACTGAAGACTTTTTCCACAATTTCAAACTACACACACCCTTTACAAACTAGGTCGGTCCGACTTGCCGTTCTCTCCTCCTCGACGAACTCGAAATTTCCTCCCACCTCCTCGAGTTCCCTTCGGCCTCCATCGTAGAAAACAACTCGACAACCGATGTTCGACACCGAAAAATAATTTGTCCTCTCCCTTCAATCAGATTTAATAACTAATGATGAAGCAAGAGAAGTAGTGATTGAATATTCCGATATTTTGATTGGAATCGTAAATAAATAAGTATCTAGCGAATTTTTAATTCTCTCAACATCAAAATTCGAAAACTTTGCCAGTGGCGGATCCGCTTGCTGGTAATAAAAATTATAATATAATAATTATACGAAATTTCATTAAAAAATATAACGTTACAAGTTGTCGGGAGAAGGGGTGGAGGTCGTGGAAATTGCTTAGTTGAAAGTGAAGTAAAGTTGTTGTCTTACCTATATGCAAATATTCTAACCATCATAATGACGTTTGTTCCATAAAAATCTGAACAATAATAGCAGAGATATGGGCCAGTGCCTTTAGGACCTGCGCAGAACGTTAAAATACATCTTTCACAGTCTGTCTGTAACGGAAAACATGCACAGAATACGGAAAAAGTAGCTTTGCTACCACCACCCTTTTGGCTCGAAAAAGTAGTAGAGTTTATGAATGCCATCTACGACACCCTGTATATTGAAAGTCGTAGGGACGTCACCAGCGCCCCATTTGAATCGTACTGACACCCCCGCGTTTTGGATATATTTTAGTGCCCTAATGACATTTTTTCTCATCTTGCATATGAAAATAATCTAACCATCATACTGTCGTTTGTTCGAAGAAAATCCGACCAATAATAGCAGAAATATGCGTCAATGCCATTATGACCTGCGCAGAACGCTAAAATACGTCTTTTACGGTCTCTCTGTATCGGAAAACATGCGCAGTATACGGAAAAAGTAGCATCGCTACCAACTGCCACCAACGGCCGTTTTGACACTTCGCCGCGTGACCCCAGCCACCCGCCAACGCAGCGCCATCTAAGACACCCTATCGTCGCAGTGACGTCACCAGCGCCCCATACCTTCAACCCTCCAACCAACCAACGACACCAGACATCAAGCAGAGTGCGGCGTCTTTATGTCGACACCATGTATATCGAACGTCGTAGTGTTTGTCGACACCCAGTATATCGGACGTCGTCACGACACCAGCGCCACAAGGTCGTTCGGTGCCAAATGAAAGTCGCTGTCTGCCTCAGGTACCGCGATGCGTATTGGGGGTCGTGGAAACTGCTTCGTTGGAAGTAAAGTAATGTGGTTTCCTTACCTATATGAAAATAATCTAACCATCATATTGCCGTTTGTTCCATAAAATCCTGACCAATAATAGCAGAGATATGGGCCAATGCCTTTATGATCTGCGCAGAATGTTAAAATACATCATTTACAGTCTGTCTGTAACGGAAAACATGCGCAGAATACGGAAAATGTAGCTTTGCTACCACCGCCCTTTTGGCTCGAAAAAGTAGTAGAGTCTATGAATGCCATCTACGACACAATGTATATTGAAAGTCGTAGTGACGTCACCAGCGCCCGATTTGAATCGTACTGACACCCTCAACCGTTTTGGATATATTTTAGTGCTCTTATGACATCTTTTCTCATATTGCATATGAAAATAATCTAACCATCATAATGCCGTTTGTTCGAAGAAAATCCGACCAATAATAAAAGAGATATGCGTCAATGCCCTTATGACCTGCGCAGAACGCTAAAATACATCTGTCACGGTCTGTCTGTATCAAAAATTATGCGCAGTATACGGAAAAAGTAGCTTCGCTACCACCAGCCACCCTCGGCCGTTTTGACACCCCAGCCACCCGCCAACGCAGCGCCATCTACGACACGCTATCGTCGCAGTGACGTCACCAGCGCCCCATACCCCCACCTATCCAACCCACCAACGACACTAGACAACAATCAAAGTGCGGCGTCTTTTTGTCGACACCATGTATATCGAACGTCGTAGTGTTTGTCGACACCCTATATATCGAACGTCGTCACGACACCAGAGCCACAAGGTCGTTCGGTGCCGACTGAAAGTCGTTGTCTGCCTCAGGTACCACGATGTCTACATCTTCCGGCGAGGAAGAAGAAGATAATTCAGACAATCCTAACACAGATCTTTGGCAACAGGTTCCAAAATGTAGTAAACGAAAAACGAAATGAAACTTCCAAGGCAAGCAGCGATCACATAGTTGTAAATAACAGATGCTCTACATTAGTCCAAGCAGAAAATGCTGATACGAATTAAATGAAAACAACAGAAATGAAAAACATAAAACCTCCACCCATATACGTGTATGAAGTAGTAAATTATTCATAAATGCTTGAACAAATAAGAGATTTATTAGAGTATGAACATTATAGTACCAAAAAACTAGCAAAGAACATAGTAAAAATAAATTGCAATACCCCTGATGACTACAGAAAGCTAGTTGAAGAGTTTAAACAACAAAATATGATACACCAAACTTATCAGTTGAAAGAAGAAAGGGTAGAGATCAAATACATTCACCATTCTATAAAACCAGAAGATCTCGCAGATGAATGAAGTGAAATGAGACCTAACATTGGAAATATAGTTGATGTGAGGCACATAATAACATAAGAGCCAATAAACCCACGTTTCGTTGATCTAGAGCACCTCAGTACAAATAAACACATATAGGGTTCGAGAAACTACGAAATGCTAATATAAAAATAGAACTTTCCCATAAATCGTCCAACGTATGATATCTCAACTCTAGATGCACTCGAAAACCTATTATGATAGGCCGTACATGTATGTAAAATGTAGAGGTGCTCATAGTACAAACATATGTAAAGAAATAGCAGAGATTATCTAGCCAAATGTGCAATGTGCGGTGGAACCCATCCGGAAAACCTTAGAGGCTGCGATTACTATTGTAATGTTTTTATTATTTAATTAAACGTTTTTATTACGGATGGGATGAACTTACACACACGTTATGTCTACTAACTTAGTTTATTTATTCACTACGCTATTCACTAAGTCATAATATATACACAGTATATCCACTTACATTAATTTATATGAACACTTCACTACTTAGACTATTCACCTGTTCGCTGCTTGTATCAAGAGATCACTTTATAAACAAAACATCTCTCGCTGGTCGGTCCTTTATATATTAGTGCCTTTCTTACTAGATAGTTCTAGATTGCGACTTACATAGGAACAATTGGCTCTGGCAAATCATGAACAGTTCTAAGAAATCCCTGCGGGTCCGCCATAATTTTAACTTTCTTACATGGCTTAGACAGAGTCAGATTTATAGTCTACACTAGTGTGCTATTTCGTAACACTTTCATAAACTTATACAAGGTAATACGAATCAGCAAGTGGATATAAGACCAAAAAGTGATGTCCTATTAAGTACACAATCAAACGTTCACAAACAACAAAAAATAGTCATTACCACGAAAGCAGAGACTATGCAGAGGGAACCAACAATATTACTAATAGAAACGAATAATACAGCTTAGAATAGAAGCAACATGTTAAGACAGTTCTTTACCGAGTTTGAATCAATGCTCAATCAACTCATACAACCAAATGGCGTGGTTTTAAATATGATAACCACTCTAATTAGCATTATGGAACGCGAATGGCATTGCAGAACATAATGAAGAATTGAAAATATATCTCCAAATAAACCGTATTGATGTATTAGTAGTGCGTGAGAAACATTTCACAGAAATAACTCATTTTAATATTCCAAGCTACAAAATATACTAATATACTAGGAGGTACACATGATCCTATTAAAGTTTAAATGATTAATATAAAACTTTTGTAATGCAACCTTACTTTGTAGGTAGTATATTGTCCGCCGCGCTATAATATCAAGCAAAAATATTCCGAAGAGTCCAAACGCTAGGACTGAAACTTGTAATTATTGGAGACTACACTAGCAAACATATAGCACTCGGATCACGAGTTACCACAACCAAAGAAAAAAAACAATTGAGTGGAATTGATAGACTCAAATATTCCTTTGTCTCGACTGGAACTCTAACTTATTGGCCAAGGGTTCCAAACAATTAAAATACCATGCTCAAGAAACTTTTTTATAATAAACGGGATAAAATTTACATACAAGGACATCGTACCTAGCTATGACCTAACATCTGATCACTTCCCATCATCTTGAAAATTAGAGCTTCAATCGTAAACAGAAAACCACTGCCACGACTATATGAATCCAAAACAAACTTGAATCAATTTAGAAACCACCTAAATCAAAGGAAAACATTAGATATGAGACTCTAAACGCCAGAAAAAGTAGAAACAGTAACAAACTCCATCATATCGTATATACAACAAGCAGCACAAGAATCAACCCTACAAGCAACACAAAAAATTAAGAAAATTAATCTACCTCTAGATATTTTAAGGTCAGTGGCTGTAAAGAGAGGAGCTAGAGAGAAATAGTAAAGTACCCACACGCCAGCTAAACATTTCCTGTTGAAATCCGTTGTTTTGTGTTTTTTCATGTTTCGATCAACATCTTTGCTACTAAGTTTTACACCCTTATTTGGTTATACCGTACTGAGGACAGCTAATTAGCCAGTGATATGCATGTCTGCGGTTACCACTACGTTTCAGTAGCCATTTTTCTCTCTGCGTGCGTTACCCAAGAATATATTTGTTGTTGTTGTTTACATACCACGAGATAAGTTACAAGCATCTAAGAGGTAATCTTCAATATATTATGTACATCACTCAATTTCAAACATCATATATATATATATATATATATATATATATATATATATATATATATATATATTTAAATTTTTCTCTTAAATAGTTTGAATCCTATTATATTTATGTCATGTATATGTGTACAAGGTACATTATAAAGTTTCAAGAAATTTCTTTAGTTCAATTTAGTTTAAATTTGACTCTCGAATAGTTTTTCTATCAATAATTTTATACTCGTTAATATCTCAAATTGTAATTAACTCGTGTTAGATATATACAGTGTGTAGCATTATTTTTTCACAATAATATATATATATATATATATATATATATATATATATATATATTGTTATGAAAGGTTTACACGCGTTATTGTATTGTATTATATTGAATGCCATTTAGTTTGAAATTTATTATGTTGCGCTACTGGTTAGAATATGTTTCTTAATATAAATGTCATTTTCCGAACTACTGAGACTCTTATTTAATATTTTTCTGATTTGACTTGTATTAGGAGGATCCGGCACCGACTTCTTTCAACTATATTACACTTACCTTATGTGTTGTATTCTCTAGTCTAGTGTATTATTGGTTGTCTAATTCAAAGAACATCGAATATTTTCAGAATTTAATGCAAAAGAGTACAGAACATCGTCATCTCTCTCTTAGTTATTGTATCAACTAAAGAACGTATATTTGTGATATGAAAGCAAAAGGCAACTCAATCGGAAATATCACTTGATGATTTTAGTATGTGATTCATTTCATAAGAAAACGTAATTAATAACCTATAATTAAATCAAAGATTCATAATATGGTGAAGAAAATGAATTCGTTTCGTTATTTTGGAAAGAAATTGAGAAATTATAATCTTAGTGACTATATACTATATGATTTTAAGTCATGAAGATTTTCAAAGATATCTTTGTAAAATGTGAATACTACTAATATTACAGGTAAGTTGATATCTACTACAATTATAATTAAACGAATAACGTATCACGTTTCTATACGTTCAAACACATATAATATTAGTGAATTTAGTTGAGTCAATGTAACGTAAAAGAATTTATATTAAAAAGTACTAATCCGTGTCGATTCCAGTTCGTAGATCTCACAATGTTCTCCAACTATCAAATTTCTCACATCTATTATTATATCTCCATTTTAATCGTCATATATCCAATTTACATACCTTGTAATGAATTATTTTAACTTATTTGAATATTGTTTACCTCTTTCGAAATTTTTATGTAGTTTTTTCAACTATTTTTCTAATTTTTACCGATTAATTTCGTTTTAGATTTCTCAAAATTATAAATTTCTGCTTTCTCTTCCAAAAATATTTCTCATCTCTCCAATTGTTTTCAATACTTTCCGTTACTTACCTTCGTTGCTATGAAACAATTTATACAACATATTTGTGTCTTGATTTTTCCTGAAATTCTTAAATTGCTTTGGTATTGTTACGTCATGGATAGCGAATCAATGATAAGGATATATATTATTGGTTTGTTATGCGTTTTTCCGTTTTTTCACAATATCACTACTCACCTCAATTTCCACGCACTGTTAAAGATTATTATTTTAAATAGTATAATGTACAGTGTGTTGCATGAAATTTACAACCTAATTTGAAGATATTGAAATGGGAAACAAAACTAGGAAAATATATGAGTCCAAAATACGGAGAAAACTCCCTTTCCAAGAGAAAACTCAAATTAGAATAATTGCAAAAAAATTGAACCAGAGAGTTCAGGTACTTGGTTTTTTGAATCATTATCACGCTCAAAGTTCTCTGTCATTCACCTAACAACAATTTGAAGAAATTTTGACTATGTTGTGAGGAAAGTATCACAAAAATCTGTGAATACTATTTCGAAACTTTTTTTGGGGAAATGAAATACTCGAATTTTATTGGAGGATATCAAAAATGTATGTTATGGTATTTGAAAAATTACACTCCGTATATATCATCTCCAGAAACTTGAATATTTGATTATAAATACAAAAGCAGACCCACGCTACTTCTGTTTAGCTTATACTTCACTTTAAACTGGCTTGGGATTTACTCAGACAATCTAAAAATTACATTATTTCTTTCAAGGGATAAGTCTACGGATTTGTATCAATTCTATACCCGAGAGGTTCAAGACTGATCGTCGTCTCTCTAAATCTATCGATTTTGATCCTTGTTCAATATTTTTTCCATCTTACTAGTAGAATTTGGAGAAAACTTTTGAAACTAAAGGAAATATTTCTATTTGAATTAATAATTGAAAATGAAATATCAAGAAAGATTCAGAACATGATTTTCCATAGTAAGTTTCGCGCAGTTTTCCAAAACTACATTCTACTTATACGAGATTTAATCTAAGCAAATGACTAATGAGTAAGTACGTTAATCGAAATTAACATTGTTCATAACCGTCCAATGCTTTTTGCTACAAGGAAAATTTTTTTATGCTGGATACACAGTTTTGGATGAATTAAAATGTGGGTATTTCATGAAGCACATTAAACAACTTACGCACATTATTTATTAACGAATTACTGGCCGTAATATCTCCCTCTAGATTGGATGGCGTACAATTATAGCAGTAACTGACGGTTAAGCATTGAAAAAAATTCTAACTCATCGTTACTATAATGATGTTCGTATATTTCACTAGTAAAACCATTAGAGGTTAAATTATTTCCGGGAATTTTTTCGAACTCATGACTATTTTGAAAGGTGAGGGATAATTTTCTAAAAATATTCGTTAGCGAGAAAAATTTCCGGATTTAATGTAACCTGGTGTGGTATGCGGTAAGAATATTCCAAATCAAATTAACCTACTTCTGTTACACAAAATAATTGAAATAAGTCGATGGTAGCTCAATTTCTCAGTTCCTTACGAATTCA